>DWAO01003045.1:0-14836 GCA_018230605.1 Heliconius congener | reverse complement strand
TACACTCATTTAATCGAAATGAAATCTGACGGCGCGGTGCGGTTGACGGCGTCTCAAGGCGACTGTTGCGTTCTGTTTGCGCTCTTTAAATGAATGTATGAATACATTAACAAATGTTGTGAAAACCGGAGGAGAGACGATTGCAAACTAAATTAAGACGCACTATAATGTAAATGGAGTTGATATGAATGGTCTTGAAGATGATGAGAATTATAATATTTATTTTCTACTAGCTTTTATCAGTGGCTTCGTCGACGTCAAGATTTAGCTAAGAATATGTCATTCGACAAATGACATATTCTTAGCTAAAGCTTGACGCGGCCCTGAAGAGAGTATGATACAACTGTAACTTAACTGAGTTACTTTTTACCACTAAAATAGTTGCGCTGGTCAGACTCTGATTCTCGTGGATCTAGTGCCTCGTTTCTCTTCCACGTCTCTGATTGATAAGAGATTCTTTCTCCTGTATGAAAGTGAGGTAAAGAGTCACTGAAAGAGAATGTACTGTCCGATCGAAACAGTGTATTCTAGGATAAATATCTCGTAGGGCATAAGCAATATCTATGGGGCTCCTTAGAGTTCCAAATTCTGACCCGTAAAATATATCACGTTCTGAGGTAAAGAGGTTTTCGAAGAGGTTGTTTTGCTCGGTTACCAGATTCCCTGTACGCATTGAAGGCCGCTGTCAAAGATCATTAGCTGCTTCCGTCGCAAGTGTCGTCTTACTTTAAACGGAAAAAATCTATTTTGCCGTTATCATTTATTTTATTTCATTGAAAACAAAAATATTAATTACAAAAAAAAAAATTAAAAATTCCCTAAACTATGAATTTCACTATTTTTATAATATTAATATCATATCTAAAATTACCTTTAATTTTATAACATACGTATTGTGTCTTGTAAGATATCTAAATATACTTTATTATTAAAAGGTTGACATTTAATTGCAAGAATATATTTATTTACAAAAGAATAGACAGGTAAAAAGAATATGTAGCAAGTATTTGCTGCTCATCAACTGTCGACAGTAGCGGCGTAGCGGGTGTAGAGGATGTAGAGGGTGCGCTGAGGACAGACCGCAGCTCGTAATTAATGTTATTATACACCGCCTTTGAGATGAGACCGAGAGCTTTAGCGCCTTTGAAAATTGTTCTATGCAAGTACTAGATACTTTCAAGTCTTAGTAAATACATACTTTCTATAAAAAATGTTTAATTATTTGTTACATTATTTTTACTTCTGTGTATTTTAGCTCTACATTATTTTAGTATTTTTTTTCACTTTGAGAGCGTTAGCATCTCAACAAAACACAATATTATTGTAAAGACACTTCGTTTTTTTAATTTTAAGTCACTTCATAAAGTTGAGAAAGTCAAAATCGAGTTTCGTTATCAAAAAATGGAAATGAGAATACGACGATATAATCCACTATTATCTATCGCATGTAGAGTCAAATGTTGACCCCGCGACAGAATCTTTACCGCTTTAGTCATATTTTATTGAAATGACCACCAGAATATGAATATTCCTTTTGAAACCTTTATTCATTTGTCCGTCTGTTAGCATTTTAATAAATATGAATAGCACTGCAGTCTAACTGTATACTACACGGCCGTGCTCTCGTACTACCGCGTCCAGTGCCGCCGCTGCTAGTGAGCTCTATTCACAGAAACTCTGCTTGTGTTATAAAATAGTTGAAATTTCGCAATGAAAAATATTTTATTTATGCCAGTTTTGGTAGTTACAATATAGAAACTACTAGTTTGTTTCAGAACTATGTACAAATATTCCCCCTTTATTAACGACTAGCGGCCAACGCGGCTTCGCCCGCTTGAACGATACTAATATTTATTTAACGTTATTTAAGTGTGTTAAGGGACAATTGGTTGATTATTTAAGTATTTTTTGTGGTTTTCTATACTGTTATATACTTAATAAATAGTAATTTATTTTGTAATATGAAAATGTTTAGTTATTTCATACTTATTTAGGTAAGGCGGTAAGACGGCGTGCACGACAAACATGATTTTTCCGCGTAAATCCCGATGCCGTTGGAATTCAAACATAAAAAGTAGCCTCCAACTCCAACTCTACTCTATTTTGAAATGTTAGTCCCATAAAAATATTGAAAAAAAAATACATAGAATATCTCTAAGAGAGATTTCCGAACAATTCTTATCTCGCATGTATTACAAGCGTATCAACAAGTGTCCCGCACCGCTCGTGAGCGTCCTCCACCGAACGCTAGCGCTCAGTGGAGTGTTTCAAACGACGACGCCCTGAATAGCGCCACTTTGTTAAATGAGAGAGACCATTTATTTCACCGGCGCTGGACTTTAAATACATTGTTGTAAAATTACTCTTCAGTAAATGATTCCAGCGTGTTTACTAAAATACGTAGTAAAGAGAAAATTGCAGCATATATGATATGAAACACGACGTACGTGACGCGTACGTGAAAAATATAATAATATGGCCATATAAAGCACAGTTGGCGCGTGGAAGTGTTAAATGACACATTCCGGGAATGTGGACGTTATATTTTGTAGCCACTTGTGGAGTTCGTGTAATGCATGACGTGACGCGACGTGACGCGCGTCAGTACTACCTACGTACATGTTTTTGTTGTCAACAATAAATATAAGATACTCTCTAATGTGTACCGTTTTCAAAATTCTCCATAATGATTTACAGCAAAGTACATTAAGACGAGAGATTAAGTGTATTGTAGTGGTTGTATTTTCGTCTCTATTTTTTGGCTTAAAGTGTATATTACCGTAACAACATCACCTTTGAACATTTCGCCGGGACTGTTTGTAGACTCTTTGTTTGACTTTGTCACGTCACTCGACTTACGCAGAAACTTTCATATTCCTTTATATTTATTCTTCATTACTTAAATTATGCTTAAATTTAAATATCATAGTGATATTTTTGAATTAAGTTATTTTAAATTGTTGTTGTCTTTCATTCATTTTTTTCTTAAGTGTTAGTAATGTTATATTATTGTAAGGTG
The DNA here is from genome assembly GCA_018230605.1 of Heliconius congener. NCBI lineage: Eukaryota > Metazoa > Arthropoda > Insecta > Lepidoptera > Nymphalidae > Heliconius > Heliconius congener. Next base: position 11,817 of record DWAO01003045.1, on the reverse strand, counting down.
AAAAACCAAAATATTTCTGACCTATCTTACTTACCTACTTCAGAGTTTTTTTTTTAATTTCAGTATATTTGCTCCTTGCTTCCCTATTTGTAAATTTTCTTATAGTGTTCCCCTACACTCCCCAAGAAGCCTGCATGCCAAATCTTTCAATTCAAAGTAGTTGTTCCTGAGGTTAGCACGTCCAACAAACAAACAACAAACTCTCCCACTTAACAGTATATTAGTATAGATGTTCCATAAGTTGCAAGTGTGTGAACACTCTCATTTAGTCGTACCGTTTAATTACTTTACTCGTGTCTTAGTTTTACTTTGTTAACTACAGATCAACCTCGGCTTCTCAAACTATGCTATAACGAGCTTTGATACTAATAATAGTATCAACGCTTTCATAGCGTAGTTTGAGGATATCTACATATATGAGATAGATATGGGTTTGAGTCAGGAGCGGATATTTGTGTATATTTAGAACTAGTCGGCGCTCGCAACTCTGTTTGCAAGGTGTTTAAATTTTTTTAATGAAATCATTGTCCAGAGTCTTAAAGTTAGATTATCAGGATGTATAGGTATTTTTATTATCTTACACTACAAAAACTTTGTGTAAATAAGATTTAAATTGTAAAAGAAAATGATATAACATAACTACTCCTCTTTATTTATAGCTATTCTGAAGTAGTAGCGGCGCAGCAGTTTTAAAGCCAAATTGTTGCTTCAAATGCCTTCTGAAACGTTTTTTATTATTTAAACAAAACAGTCGCTAATTCTAATTATTAATATAAAACCTGACTTCAATCAAATTCAATATGGCTTGTAGTTTAAGAGACATTTATGTACATTATTTATTAAGAAGGTTAAGAACACGAAAAATGTTTAAAGATCAAAGAAAAATAAAATAAAATAACTAATTCTGAACAACATTAGCATCGTTATTTATATATATTATGTTACGTATTTTGTATGTGCTGTTTGTTTGTACAACCACAAGGTCGAAATGTGTTCCAAAAGCCATTGGCCAAAACGAATCTAAATAGAAAAAAGAAAAAATAGGTACCTGGTTCTGACTAGTTACGTCCTAATTTTTTCTCTATTTTCGCACTCTCATAAACCACTTTACTTTCTTTTGTAAGAGCTCGCTCGCGTTCCTTTTCAGTGCCATTTTGACATAATCATTTAAAGTAGGTTCATTTTTGGCCTAATGAAAGAATTTTTCAAAATGCGTAAAATATACTCTTGGTTTTGCGTAGTTATCCATAATAATCCTTATACTTGTGGAAATAGAGGTGATATTCGCGTTGTACTACACACGAATGTGGGTTACCATACACGGCCGCTTCATTACCGCTAACGAGTGAGTGCGTTATCGTTAGCTGCTTCCTGCGCCGCGAGTGTCTGAGGGACCACAAATACACTTTTTATATTGACAATCTTTTGTGTCCCGAGAGCACTTTGTTGGCAATCCGAGCGTGAAGACAAATGTTGGCGCGAGAGGATAATACGTAGGCTGATGACTGCGCACCTCGTTTGTCCCCCGCGGAAAGTATCTCCAATCCTCGCTTGTGTGATCGTATAACATACGCATTTTTAGATGAAGCTTTTTGTATTTTGAATGGAATTCCTAAACCTGATTTATTGCGTATATTAATAGATAGTCTACTACCGCAAAGTGGTCGAAACGTCGGGTTCCCAAGAAAATATGAAACGTTTATTTTATAGTTTAGTGTATACTCGATTTATCAGTTATATCTATATATTATATTTTAAAAGTGTATAAATGGCAAAAATGTAACCTTATAAGAAGATGTAATAAGTTTTTGAAGAAATATTTAGATTATAAGATATATATGTGAATTTTATCTGATAGAGACCCAGTACCAGTGGTAGTAACGTCTCTACACGGGCTCAGCCATACTCACGAAGCGCATGTCGCTATTTCTGTATATGCAGGATAGAGTTCATATAAAAATAATTTGTTTCAAGTCTGTCTGTGTAATATTGAAATATGACATTTTGATTATTAGGTTACATAATTTTTTGTATCAAATAGTGTTAGCTTTTCATTCCTATATAAGAAATAATTTGTATTTAGAAATATTGGCATTTATAGCAAAATGAGATTCTTGGGATATTGCTATTACAAATGCAATAATATATTTAAAATTAATTATATAAAATTTTGAATAGAGAATGTAATTTATATTTAGATAAAGGCAATAATATTATATTACAGCCAAGAAAACATTTTTTCATAATTTAACGATTTAGAGAAGTTAGAGAATATAGGAGTTCAACGCCGTGCCATAATCGACTTAATACGTTTTATGATTCTACAAATCTACAATCAGAGCACTCTGAGGTTGAATCGATACAGAATACAGAGGGAGTTCTTACCTCGAGAGAGCTCGCGCTTGTAATTTAAATGCCTATTCAACAGAACCCGCGACCACTCACTTAAATGTGATATAAAATTGTAATAGTATTGAAGCTTTTAACTTTTGCAGCTTTTAAATCGCTTAACAAGGACTCTTTTATAAGGACACGTAGTACATTTTGCGCCGCACGAACATTACTATGAACGACGCTTTTAAACCGATCTTTAACTTTACTTTGCAAGTTACCTTATGAATTCATACAATTATTCTATAAAAAGAGCTTTTTATTTTAATAACGTTATAGCTATACTTATTATTATAAACTGAAAATTTCGTTTGGTTGAACGTGCTGATATCAAGAACTTCAGATTCGGATGGTTTTTTTTGTGTTGTGTACTGTTTTTATTGCGTTAATAATTTTGATGTAATCCTGACTTACATTATAATATTCTAAATAGCCACTAACTTACCATATACAACTTTAAGTAATTTCCAGGAGCAACGCAAAAAATGACACGACGAAGATCCATATATAATATAAGAACCATATATCTTCCAAAAATGTCCCAACAATGAATTATATTAATTTTGTAAGAGCTAACCTATTTTAATAGTGAGGACGATTGTTGAACTTTAGCGGCATCCCGCTGCCGTCGGATATGAGTGGTTTATATAGTTGTATAAAGGCGTATACTTTACATAACGTATTATATCTGTCCCCCAACGGCTGAGGACTGACGGGTGACGGGTGACGGGTGACGGGACGCCTCTGACAAGCGGTTACAGAGAGCGCGAGGACGACGAACGCAGATCAAAACGCTAAAGTAACTTGCGCCTCGTTTTCTAAGGTATAAGTTTGTTTCTCCTTTGAAAGTCCTCATTCCGTTCAAACAAGCTCTACATCTCGGTCTCTCGACGTCGCGTCGCGTCGGAAATTATATGATTCACAACATTTGTGCGTAATTAGTGAGTGGGAGACAAAATTATCGCGAGAGAAGTTAAATGCTTATTTAAATTACTCTGAAGTATGTAGAGCAAGTCTCACGTGGCGGTGTCGATGTCGCTGCTCTCGCGTAGAGACAACGCGACACCTCTAACTTGATATCTCTAAGTATTCACGAGCATTTAATTACTTTGAAACGTTCGTAACGAGGTCTATAACAACATTAGGCGCAACATCTGCAACTGTGTTACTGTACTAGTGACGTAATTATATTAGTACGTACTCTCATAATAGACAATGAGAAAAATGAGCTTATCATTTTTGTTATCACAAAAAATATGAAAATACTTTATTTTATCAGAAATATTAATATTTCAAAGCTCTTACTCGTTTATTTCTATAACGGAGGCTAATTTTGAATACGCCTAAAAGGTTATGTATAACTGTTACGTAAAATGTTATGTAATTTCTCATAAATTCATGCTTTATTTATATGAAAATGTATATATGATGTATATTATCTCCATACATACTGGTATACATGTTACGGACTAAGTAATGGGCATTAGTTATAACGACCGGGCATTATGTATAATAAAATAAAATAAATAAATCAGCATCACGCTGTAATTCGCATACAGCAGATTAGGCAGAGGGATCCTAGTGTTAAGACACTCCGTTTCCCACTTTCCGCTGAATTCTGGTGATATTTGGAGACATTGAGTGTAGGAACTCAATGCCGTGCATTTTGCCTCAACGCCTCGCCATTTTGATCTTGCGATGGAAATATAAATTTAAATAAATAATTTATTTCCTCGAGTGGGGATCGAACCCAGGGCCAGGCGCGATTATAGTCACACTTTGTGCCCCTGCGCCACGATTGGTCTCACTATATCGGATCAACTATTTAATTATTGTCTAAGCTTCTTTGTTTATCACATTGTCTAGACATTATGAATATTGCGAAATTAGTTAATAATTACATTAGGCACCGGAAGGAAGTCAAGCGCGTAACACGCGGCTAACTAGAGATCGGGATGAATTTTATTTCCGTAATTTAGAAACAAATTATAGTGAAACAATTCTAAGTTATTAATCGTTAATGTGTCCTGCCTAAGTCGTGAAGTTAAGGATTTTATGATATCTATATGGAGAATATATGATATCATTAAGTATTTTATGAACTGGTCGCACCTCACAAAAGCTAAAAGCAAAATTTTATTAATCTATAAAAACAGTAAAATAATAAGTTAGAGAAACTTGACGTAACATTAAAATATTATATTTTATTTAGCATAAGCTTTTGCTTGGAATAAGCAACTAAAATGTTTTATTACTGTGCTAGTGTATATAAGTAATAAGTATTACATGTTATAATAGTCAGCTATTTTAATTATTTATCAAACTACCATCCTCATCATTTCACTTATAAGAATGCCCGGGCATTATGGATAATGACCTATTTATCAGTTAGACCATAACGTATGCATACATTATACAATGTACTAATTATTTATTTGTGAAAAAAAAATTCAGAGTTCATTAAGTGAAAGAAAAAAATGTTCAATATTATTATTCTCCAGCTCTTTTTATTCTACGTACTTACATTACGAAGTGCAAACATTTTAACCTACAAACTGTGTGATGATTACGTCAGTTACGACATTTACACTTTGTCATCTGTTGAAATAAAAATATAAATATTTCGTTCGTTCTCTCTCGTCTATATAATGTATATTATTGGTCTATAAATATTTCAAACAAATTAACATAATACGCTTTAAACTGTTTTATAATATTCTACAAAATAGGATTTTTATCGTGTGATAATCGAGTGTTCGATGTAACTGCATAATGAAAAAAATCCGAGAGAAACTCCGTTACTTACGTACGTACTTACTTCTTGCAATCTTCTTCTTCCGATTTCGAGACATTGAGTTGAGTGGTTCAATTCAAGGCCGCGCTGTTGAGGATAAATAAAAATCATTTAAAATACACCAATAAGTATCGCATTAACTTACGCTGACCCACTACGTTAAACAATTAAAATTTTTCCTCTGTATTGCTTTTACAAAGAATAGTTATAAAAACTAAGGCCGTCGTGGCCCAGTAGCACAAGAGTATGACTGAAAGAGCTATAGCTGTGGGTTCGATCCCCATTCGAGCGATTATTATTTTTTTATATTTGCATTTCTTCGCTCTGGAACCAAAGCAAAACCCCGGCGTTGAGATCCGCCACTCAACAATGCCTTGAAAAATTCGGGGGAAAGTGGGGAACGAATTATCTTATCGCTATATTCCCTTCACCTACCCTCTTGTGTGAGGGATACAGAGAAAAGCAAATTTATTGAAGTATCTCTATACTGCAATTCGGTTTATTATCTCTATTGTAGACCAAAGGTATCAAAAGAAACATTTTAGTAACAATTGATCTGTTGCGGTTTCCAATAGTTGGTCGTCGTAGTACGTACATAGAGTACGTACTCTGTACGACGTACGTAGGTGAGTCGACCGCAGCCAGAGTTAATTAATGTCATTACACGCCGCGGCCTTTGTGAGCGGATTGCTTGCTCAGCTCGATTTGTCTGTCGGCCTCCACCTGCTGTAGGTACTCTAGAACAGACTGAAAAGGGAAATGTAGTTAATATTTTAGTTTTGGGAAAAGCTTAGTACGTACTCGTGATTTTTATTATAAAACTTTGCGAGAAAAACATTAAAAAAATATACTATTATCTACATATTTTCTTTTATCATTTATAAATTCAACTCTTGGGAATAAAACGAGTTCTATTATTCTATTGACATTGACGCGGGTGGGCCTAATCTTGTATTCTGTAGGTCATTAATACGAACATATATAAATACAAGTATTATATAAATATTATAATTAAATGTTAGTGTGAGGCCAGCCGTGACGCAGGGGCACAAGTGTGTGACTGTAAACGCGACAGGTCGTGGGTTCAATTCCCACTCGAGGAAATTAAACATTTAATGTTTTCATTTCTTTGTCATGGTGTCGAGACATAACATAGCGTTTATGTAGTTTCGCCACTCAATACGCAATGGCTCAGCAATTCTTCGGAAAATGGGGAACGGAGTATCTTAACACTAGGTTCCCTTTGCATACTCTGCTGTATACATGATACAGCGTGAAGCGGAAAAAAAGTAAATGTTAATTTGATAAAGCATAATTATATTTAGATATGCAATGTTAATTTAAGGAGAACTGAAGCGTATATTAGCTTCACGTCAAACGCACGAGAGTGCGAGCGACGTGCTCGTTACGTATAAGTTACACGCGATAATTTCTTTACCTTCTATTTAAATAACTCGCCAGGCTGCTTTTCTTAGAGATAAATGAACGTATATATATATATATATATATATATATACGACGAACAGAAAGACGGACAGACAGCCATACAAAAATTATTGATTGTTTGTGTTTTAGTTATTTAGGCTAGTTTAGTGATGAGAATAAAAATAACACTTTGTTTCTGTACGTTTCTTCTGTAGGACTTCTTCTTCTGTAGTCTGTACTATTAATGTATAAGGATTTATCAAATTGTAAATCGCGGATTCTACAAATAATTTGATTAAAAAAAATCTGTTTTTAATTTCTCCATATATGTATGTGTTTTAATTTTATCAGTTCCTTTATAATTTTGAAATCGTATCGAAATATACCAACAAGGGAGCACCAAATGTCATTTATATAACAAATATACAAGCAAAATAGAATGTAGGTTACATTTTTCGACCGCTGTATTTATTGTCGTAGCACGTAGCACGTCTACGAGCGTAGCAAGTGCCGTAGCGCGAAGCTACGAGCTACGAGAGCTACGGGAGCTACGTCTATAGGAATAGTTCACGCGATAAAACACGACGTTGTCGAGTTGCACGTGATGCTCTTGGCGGAGAGCGGCTGCAACTCGCGTCATGCTTCGTTTCTAATAAATAAAATTTAAACTATAAATAGTAACAGGAGTGCTGGATTTATTCTGTTTATAAGCCTATATATATATATATATATTTATTATACAGCTTTTTAAACAAAGCAATAAGTAAAATAATACAGGACTGAGGCCCATCACTCAACATGCGGCCATGCAATGTTTTGCATTCGGGCGAAAAGTGGAGGACGGAATATCTTACCACTAGGATCTATCTGTCTATCCTGCGGAAAAAAGCGTGAAGCTTAAATAACAAATTTTCCAGGATTAAATAGTTCGAGACGATTTTAAAAAAATAATTTCAAATGAATTTCTTTTAAAATATGTTTCTTGTTTTTCCACAAGATAAAAGATTTTTTAGCTATTATATAGTTAGTTACTTATACGTCCTATCGTAGTAAATTTAATAAATTCGAATATTTTTCTCTTCTTCTTATTCGAATATATTCTAATCGTAATTAAATGTTATAGAAATTTAAAAGTATAAAAACATTACTTTAGGGTGTTCGTACCTAATATAATATTAACCTTTGTAAAGAAGGATAAAAAAATATAATTATAAGCTTTAATTGTAACCGAATAAAAATACCAGAAAATTTAAATCTACTATGTGTACCCTACACATTCATAAACGGACTTATGATTTCAATTTGTACAAAATTTACTACATAGGTATTGTGTTTATTAAAAAACGAACCACAACAGAATATATAATAAATGAAGACATTAATCTGATGAAATATCTTAACCGAATGCTGCGTTTTAAAATATTTTTCAACAGAGCGGAGCCCCGAGCGCCGAGAGCCGGCGCCAACAATAGGGAGCATGGCGGTGATTCCACTAATGCATATTAAACTACAAAATATAACCATTGAGGATATTTGCAAGACCTATACAAAATACTCTTACAAAAGTTCTATATTTTTGATTTCTCTCCACCTATTCACGAGCGTTGCAGTAGGTTTTAATACAAGACTCTTAGAACTTTTCCGAACACGTTAACGTAAATGTGTTTTATTTCACCTCGTTTACGTTTCTATTTACATTTGCAAATTTGCGCACTCCTCGTATAGTGTCCCGTTCTACTTGGGGCTTTAGAAAAATATAGCAGCTTGTGTCGTAATTGCATAATTAATTAGTGCTGTTAGTAGTTCGCTCAAGGATCGGGAAAAACATAATATTCCAAAAGAAGAGAAAAGAATAGTGAATACCCAAACCTTGGTTTGTTTGTACTTAATCCGTTTTTTAGTTTAAGCATAAAATACAGTAGTATGAATGAAAGCACGCCGCATACGTCTCGTCGCACTCGCCTCTCCGCGCTGTCCCACTTTCCGCTGTAATATGAACTGAATAAACTCTAAAATGGCAGCCGTCAACGTCAGATGAACTCTTCTCTTCAATAATGGCTGCATCTGAAGCGGCGAAAAATGTATGATCTCGAAATTGCCAATTTTAACTCATATTAAATGTTACGAGAATCGAGGAGGCGTAAAATATAACGACTTATTGCACTCGTGGAGATATTAAAAGCACCGGCGAGTGCGGCGCGGGACTTTGTGTTTTATTCGATCATTTTAAAGTAATGCTGTGCACTTAATATAGCGCGTGGTGACCGCCAACTATATTGTATTCTGAGAATCTCACAAAGGAATATTAATAGTGTCCTTATATATTCAAATTTTATCCCGCAATGGTAATTCACAAAAAGATCGGCTCATGGAACACTTGCGATCGGCTATTCACTATAATTATATATTATATATATATTTATATACTCTCACAGATCCCATCCGCTGTGATCTTGATACTTGGTGATTTTAATTTTACTGTGCAGTTTCGTAGGACGTTTTCGACTCTGGAATAGCCTACCTGCGGCAGTGATTCCAGATCGATACAACTTGGGTACTTACAAAAAGCACGTCTATCTCCACCTTTAAGGCCACCAACGCTCCTCTGGTGATGTACGAGGTCGTAAGTGGCGGTAATCACTTACCATCAGGTGACACGTACGCTCGTTTGTTTTGTCTTTTCCATAAAAAAATCTAATTATAATTAACATTTTCTCTTGCGGTATAGTTACTCTAAGAGGACGCGTGTTACGTATTAGGCAGTTGAATGTTATTTTGGTTTAATTTACGTTAATTCCTGACGTTCCACTTTGATATTTTCTATTACAATATGAGCGGGAGTCACAATCCTATTGGTATAAAATAAAATAAGGAAAAGATGCTTTATTTTATATAAAATTTTCCATTATTCCTTTTATTTTTCATTTTAAGTCCAGTAGCATTTCATGAAAATAGTTAATTCGTCATAATTTTACCAATCAGAAACCGTAACGGTCATCTCTCGTTGTTGTATGACTGTTCACAGTACCTACCTACTATAGTGAAATATTACTTGAAAATGTTGCAACAGTACGTATAAGTTATTTCGAGTACATATTATTGTTTTTTTCAACGAGTCCGATAAAATCCGCATCGACTCGATATTGTCAATTTGTTTTCAGAACAAATCAAATATTTATATATCGGTAATATTTATATTGTGAACGTTATGAATAAACCAGGAACGTTTCAGCCGATGCGACAACTGAATATAGCGAACTGAAACAACAACAATAACCTATTAATCGAATATTTTTTAAACCAATATCGAGGACCGCGTAGGATAGTTGTGGTGTATCTAAATATACACGATATATCCGTGAATTGAATTGGTACCTACTCTTCGACATGTCTATATTTAAAATGTTTTACAACTCACTATTGACTACTTTATGAATATATTTTTTTGACTACTTTATGAATATATTTTTTTAATAACACGCTAAACAAGGATAATGTCTGAAAAGAAAACTATACAAAACGATTTATAATAGTTATTTATTACTAACACGTATAACAATTGGGTGGAAGGGCTCAAGGCGATAGTGCGGGGTGGTGGAGGTGATGGAGTGGTGGGGTAACTGACTCTACCTGAGTTAATCGCTTCCCCTCCATAAAGCTGGTTTAATGCGAGTCGGTGCCGTCGCGACCTCAAATGATAACAAAAGAGAAATATTGTACCATTCGCACCTAAACAGTCACACACACACACACGCACACACACACATACATACACGCCCCCAATTATATTGTAGTATGGTTAACGTGCATTCCTATTGTCCTTATGTTATACTATTTGTATTAGTTATTTAGAAATATTTTTTACATTTTTAGCTTTACGCTGTAATCCAGTACATAGTGGAGGGAACCTGGTAGCCACTTCCGTTTCCCACTTTCCGAGAAATTCTGGATTCATTACGGTTGTAATCTTTAATTATACGAGTAATTCTGTATTACGACTGCTGTCGTTCTAAGAGTAAAACATAACTTAACAGCACTGTGAACGAAATGGTGGTGGTGAATGGGAGGTATACGGCTTTTATCTTCTATTTTTTAACTGTTTAAAGTATATTTTGTATGCGAGACCGCAAAGTTATGCTTAACTTCTATTATTTAAACTTGATATGACCCAGTGTACATTATGTAACGCAAAAATATAGAGCACCAGTGTCCCTGGTGTGGAATGTTAATCTGTTCTGTGGTTTGGTCATCTCGAGCTGCTACAGCCACTGTGGAATACAGCAATGCCTTGAAAACGCTCCGTAGACAATCATTAATTTTACTTCCTCGGATGTTCCGCGGCTACGGAATCTCCATTTCGTACAAACGGCCACACTGCGAGTACAAAAGAACGTTTTAACATTAAATTAATTATGCACAAAATGTAATTAACTTTTTGAAAACATTACGTGCGCTCTCCTCTTTTCTGTGAAACTTTACTTGCAAATGTGAAATATTCAGATTTAATTGTGTTATAAGAATAGATTGTAAGTGTTAGTAAATATTTTTTTACGCTGTAAATGTATCATGCTAGGTAGTGGGAACCTAGGTTAAGACATTCTGATCTCCATTTTCCGCCAAATTCTAGAGGCATTGCGTATTGAGTGAAGGAACTCAACGCCCCGTTACCAGAGCGATGAAATGGAAGTATTAAATATTTCATTATTTATGATCGGGATCGAACCCACAACCCGTCCCGTTTAGAGCCGCACGCTTATGCGCCTACGCTACGACTGACTTCCAAATATAAATTATGATTAAAATGTAATTCATTCTAAATAAATATATGAAATTCACTTCACGGTGATTTACTAAAATCACTTTATTAAAATTTCAAATAAAGTATATATTAACAAAAATAACGTTGTTTAAAGTATATTTAATAAAATACAATAGGCATATAAATCATCGATATAGCGACTGAACGTAAAGGCACCGGTTCTGTATTTGAACCCCCACTCAGGGGAAATGTTAACAAATGAAGACGCCAAAGCCCACTGTTGAGTTCCGCCATTTTACATGCAACGTCTCAAAAATCGGGTAGAAAATGGAGTGTCGTAATACTTGGTTCCCGTTTCAATTACCTATTTTACTATTACGACGTGAATGTATATATACATATATATGTATATAAATATATATATATATATATATATATATATATATAT
>DWAO01003044.1:0-14838 GCA_018230605.1 Heliconius congener | reverse complement strand
AGGAGATGAAATATTTACTTAAATTTATATTTCCATTTCTTCGCTCTGGTGTCGTTGTACTTATTTTAAAACATAATTTTTCGTACTCCTATACCACAGCAAGTTTACGAATACCTATCTTGGAGTAAAAATACAATTTACATGTATTTTATCAAATTTACATTATAAAAATATTGAAGATTGCAGTTACAAGATACAAGATTACAAGATACAAGATATAAGATACAAGATTGCAGTTACAATTTAAGATTCAAGACAATTCTCAAATATTCTTTTTTACATTTCAACTTATAATAAACAAATTACGTTGTTATTGTTATTGGCGCCATCGTAGCGCAATGGTACAAGGGTACGATTGTAAACGCGACAGTTGAGAGTTCGATTCCATTTGGGAGATTGAAATATTGAATATTTTCACTTTCTTCGCTCTGATGAAAAGGAAAATGGTGGACGGAAGTGTCTTAATTTAGCTGATTGGATAACGTAGTGACAAATCACTCTGCTTTCCTCCTTTACGTACATTACTGTTCACATACTGTACTTGTCAAATTAGTACTGTTAGCGTAGACTCAAATTAAGTTCAACAAGGCATGTGACTTGGTATAATAAATAATGCATCACATTAATAGATATTAATGTTTGTGCGTCATAACAAGCTACAACACCATTGACAGTCTCAATATCAACGTAGATATATATTTTCACTATTGTCGCTCAATTAGAACGAATTAAACTTAACTTGATTGTGAAAGCAGCTTCACGCTTTTTCTCGCCATTCACCCAGTCTGGGTTCCACTCTGATCGATCACAAATTAGAACCCTTCGTACCACAATATACGAATGCTACGAGATATAATCTACTACTATCTATATAACAATAACCACAGTAGATGATAAATTATGAGATAACGATATCAATTCCGTTTTACGAAGCATAAACCGTAGCTAAGATAGCCTTAAAATAAACAAAGTTGGTTCACTCGTAAAGTTAACCCGGCTTTGCTGTACTACTACTATCTAGGTTATAGGCAACCAGTGTAATGGAAAGTGTATTGGAAATTGTATCAAATATGTATACACGCGATGTTATTAAAATGATCGTTTTAAATATATTTACTAAACAGGGGCCAGTCGCGGCGCAGGGGCACAAGTGTGTGACTGTAAACGCGACTGGTTGTGGGTTCAGTCTCCTCGAAGGAATGATTCTTTTTTTAAATTCACATTTTCATTTCTTCGCTCTGGTGTAGAGGCCGCTCAACACACAATACCTACAGAATTCGGGGGAAATTGGGTGGTGTCTTAACACTAGTTTCCCTTTGCCTTTGTACGTAGGATACAGCGAGAAGCCGAAGAAGAAGATTCGAATTAAATAATTCGAATTTTATGTATACTAATAAAATAAAAGTTTTAAATATATTCACTATATAATAAGTCAAGCCACTACTCTCTGTATTGGCTTGGCAGTTATTAGAAAAAAAATGTTTAAAAGAAAACAATAAATGATTTTTTTTTAGAAAACAATAATATAGGAAAGGAAAGGAATATTTTTTGTGATATTCACTATATTAGTATTATACTCTTCAAAATGTCAGGATATTTTAAATGTCGATTAACACTAAAAATATTAAAAAAAAAATTTAATTTTCCAGCTTAATTACATAAATAAAATGGTTAGTTCAACAGGAGATTTATTTTTATAGCAAAACAAGAACACTGACGTCAATAATAATTATTCGGAGTTTGCAACTTTATGCTACTTAGGTTATAGTTCTTGTTCGAAGTTGTAAGTACTGACGACTATAATCTCACTTAAGACAGGTCCATGGTACCGTCGTAAATGTAAGTTTATTGAAGTAGACATGTGAAATCTACCAGATTTATTTACTTTGAATTTAAAAATAAATAAAAATTAAATCATCAGTAAAATAAAAATTTAATCATCATCATCATCGATCAGCTTCACGTTATATCCGTCAGTAAAGCAGGATAGGCAGTGGGAATCAAGTGTTAAGACACTCCGGTCCCCCATCTGATCCAGTTGAGTAAGTATTGTCAGTTCGACTAAGTCTAACGTCCAAAAGTCTAGTCACCCGAAGAATTATATAGATATAAATATACAAAAATTGAGAGTAAAACAGTAATTTGGGCTTAATAGCAAAGTAATAAATATTTAAATAAAAAGGTAACGAAATATATAAATAAAAATGCACATCATAATTTACTATAAAATAAAACGTAAACTTAAAAGGCATGTTAAATCGAGAGGTAGCCACAAAAAATATATAAAACATTAAATACACACCCCTAAAGCTTCGCCTGTAAGAGATAATTTTTTTAATGCAATATAAAAGATTTACGGCTTAATTAGCTAGTTTCCGAGTTAAAAGCCGCTTATTGAGTAAAAAAAAAAATATCGCTCTTTTCAACGGTACTTCGCTAGATGAACATTTTTGCCGTTTTGATATATTAATTTTTTTATTGAAAATTTGCGACCCAAGGAAAAGAAAGATAAAATTTTTATGACTCAACAAGTTTTATAATACTTTATTTGCTTTGGCTTGATTGTTATGAAAAAATTGGACTATATTGGACTATATTTAGAATTAGAGGCTAGTTTAATAACTGTAATACCATTAAGGATTAAAATGCTCTGCTTCTCTATAATAATCGAAAATATTATTATATTATTTTTGCTAAACCTGAAAAATACGAAAAAGTATAATGATAAATTTCTCCACTTTCATACAAGTTACGGGCCCATAGAACAGGATAGGCAAAAAAACTGGTATAAATTTTAAAAGATTTTAACGCCGCATATCCGCCTTCGCAATGAGCAAACCTAAGGCATCCATCCTTTCAGTTCCACGCTGCTACCTTGCGACACATATTGGTTACCAAAGACACACGTCACTTTGATCTACATAAATAGAAATCTTTTAACAAAATATAAGTTCTATATAATAAATATTAATTTCAACATATAAAATGCACCGCGTATCTATATTACAAATATAGATATTACGACGGATATTAGAAAGTAGCATCCTGCCTTCAATATACGAGTATTTCAAGTAATCCATTAATATAAGTTGTATATAAATTTCAAAGAATTTCAGTAAGTGTAAACCTCTACTAATAAAATAAAACTAAAGAATTTGTTTGGTGAAACGGGCTAATCGTCTGGTTTAAATTGAAAATATATTTTTGGGTTAGATAGTCCATTTATGGAGGGAGGCTATAGGATATATTATATCTCGTCAAAGGATTCAATGCAATTCGCTTTACCTATTTGTAAAGTATAGTTTGCGCTCTTAGAATGTATCTTAATTACTTCTATTTGAAAATTCGGATGAGTCCACAGGTAAAAGCTGGTCACAAAATATATATTATGAATGTCTAATTTATGAATCAATCTTTAATAATTATTTAATTAAAAACTAGTTGTATTTAAAATAAATAAAAAATATTGTAAGTACTCTGAACTACTGTAAAATAATTTTTAAAGAAATCTTACATAGCTACACAAACGAAGAAATAAATATACTACAAAATTCTAAAATACTACAACATAAATATAATATAACAACATTTTTTATGGTAAAATAATATCCTTATTTACTACCAATTTTAATATGTCTACTTTCAGTCGACTCACATAGCAGAGCATGTCGGATTCAGCATTTATTCTTCTTTATGGCATCCATTTTCAAGTTTCATTCATATTTGATGTAAATATGTTGGGTATTTTAAGTAACTATTACATTTAGTAACATTTTTTAAGTTTAAATAACACAAATTAACAAAAATATATTTTTAATTTAAAGAACAAAAAAATCTTGATTTTTTAAACTGAATTACACTAAAAATATTTTCATATAAATTTCCTATCCAAATCACCAAACACCACCAAACATAAACAAGCAAACAAAACAGAAAATTTGGAAGGAAAAGAAAAGGAAATAAAAAAAAACACACAAAACACAAATTCAATAAAGTATAATACACAACCAAGTGCCAAGTTACGTGTAAAGTATGGCGGGCACAAGTTCAATTCTCAACACAGTAAGATACGTCCGAACGCACGACTACAGCCGGACCAACTGAAGTGAACGAGCACGTTGCAACCCTCGGCGGCATTATATCATATAGGGGATGGTTGGTTATATTTATAAAACTGTATTGATATACTTGCATTAGTTGTATCCTATATAGTGAATAGGTAAAATAAAGCTTACTATTTAGCTTAACTACTTTACTTCACTATTAAAATGATAAATAAATTTTAATATTCAAAATTGTGTAGTACATAAAGAAAAAGACAATAAATGATATATTATTAAATCACATTATTAATAAAATATAGCCTACAATTTTGTTTGTGTGTAACTTTTCTAATTTCCGTAAGAATTTCGGGAAATGCTAGAAAAACAACAAAATAAATATCTAAATCTGCAGTCAATTGTGATATTTGTGAATTCAAGCTTTAGTATTGACAAAACAATTAATAAAAAGTTTCTAGTGAGTGTGATTTTTGCATATAAAAAAATACATTTTATGTGAAGAAAGCAGCGAACAAAAAAATTACACTTTTTCCGAACCCGCTTTAAAACATTTTGAACAAACTTACTGTAAAATGTCACGGGGGTAGGAGATTAATTGAGAACCTAGCTTGAGTAGTCTTGTTACATAAGAAACTTACGGTATTTCTATAAAATAAAAGACTATCACATTTCTAGATATTTGGAGATGTTAAAGGAAGCCAATTTCATTTCAAGATTATGAAGAATAATTATCCACGAGAAAAGAAAAATTTAAAAGTTAAGACTTAAAATAAAAATTTGCTCAAAAACCTCCAACTCAAATATGATAAAAAATATATTTAACACGTAAGGTAGAGTGACTGGCAGATCGATAAGCAAATTGATACAGTTGATAGTCATTTCAAGTAAGCGAACCAGGCTATATATAATAAAAAGAATAAGAATTAACTTTCTCTATCACACACACACACGCACACACACACACACACACACACACGCACACGCACACACACATTAGTGTGTCTATTGATAAGTGCTAGAAAAACAAAAAAGAAGAAAAGAAAAATAGAAAGAATAAAAAAAAAATTAAAGACGTACATGAAAAAGCAAATTAATTGAAAATTTAATAAAAGTTTTACTTATTGCGTCTCGGTATCAATAAAATCCTAAACTAATTTACAGGTTTAATGAATATTGACACTTTATGTAAAGTCAGGGAAAAATCTAATTTCAGTCACTAAGAAGTTCAAGATATTTCAATTTTAATCAAATAACACGCAGTTTTTTTAAATCTTATTATATATATATTAAAAAAATATTTTATATTACTCAATATAGGTAATACATATTTTCAAGTAAGTTGTGGGCCGTAGCAGCAGAACGTGTGACTGTAAACGCGACGGTCGGGGGTACAAAACCTATTCAGGGGAACGAATTATTTATTACTTTCATTCCATCTCTCTACTTGTTACCAGGCGAAGCGCAACGTTGAGCTCAGCCACTTGACATATAAATTGAGCAGAAAATAGGGAGTGTGTCTTAAGTGTCTGATCTCGTAATTCCCTATGCGTGTTATCAACATTTTTTAACGCCAAATATAATACTTATTCACATTGTTCAGAATTTAAACAAAAAAACTTTTGGGCACAATTCATAAGTCTCATCGCACCGTAATATTTTTATTACTATTTAATTTTTATTGAAAAAAAAAATCAGCTTCTCGCTGTATCCCACATATAGCAGGGTAGGCAGAGGCAGCTTTTCAATTATTTTTGGAGACTTGTAGTCACGTTTTCTAAAAAAAAAACAAGTAAAACAGTATACTATATACTTTATAGTATTCACTAAGTATCTCAAAGCAAAATAACGCTTGAAAAGCATTAAGACAGACAGTGACAGCGATGAACCGGCACCTACATCAAGCTTAGGTAAATACAGGTAATACCTATAATCTCAGTGATAACGTTTGGCTTGACAGTATGGGATTAAAGCAGCCTGCATCGCGCTCTACACACATTTAACATAAATTGATATATTTTATATGTTTTTAAATCCACACACAGAAAAGGAAAGTATTTATTAAGAAAACGTATAAAAATTTGAACGTAACGGGGCTCGAACCCGCGTCCCCTCGATCAGGTCAGTTTCCAGGAGGCGTAGGTTCGAGTCCCGCTACGTTCAAATTTTTATACGTTTTCTAAATAAATATTTCATGTGTAATCGAAACCATCCTTGTTTAGTAGTTCAAAACAGTAATACAAGAAATTTGCAAATTTTCCCATTTCGATATTTTACTTAGGAACCGCCTTACGTAGCAGGAAGCAATAATTGATTATGTATGCTGTACGCTGAAAGGAAGGTTTTCTGGAATCAAATTTCCTGTATGATTATTTTTTTGCAAAATTAATATAAAAAAACACATATTATGTGATTTTGTTTGTATAAAATATAAAAAATAAATAAGAAATTATATTCTTATTTTCAAACATTATGTAAATTTTTTTTATTTTTATGCAATCCTACTAATATTATAAATTTTAAAGTTTGTGAAGATATATGTTTCTCTCATTTTCACGTGAAAACTATTGAAAGGATTTAGATGAAACTTTACAATAATATAACGTATACATAAAGAATATAGTAATACACTTAATTTTGTATAATTTGGCTATATTATAACAATGAGTTAAAACGAGCAAAGCCGCGTGTGGGTTGTTAGCATATCATTTATTTTGAGCAAAAAAATATAATAAATCCATAGCAAAAAGACGAACGACCAGACGAATCTCTACCACGAATGTTATTCATTAAAAGTGTAAAAAGAGTGAGGGACATTAAAAAGCTTTCACGCCGAACATAGCATCTAATATTTATCCAACTAATGGGTACCGTAATAAGCCATACATACATACATACGTAGGTACCTAGTACGTATATATAAAATTGTTTTTTATTATTAAAATACATTAAGTTTTTGTATATACATATTAATTTCCTTGAGGTTTTTGTTTAACTTAATTCAAATAACTAAAACCTTATATGTAAATAAAATATGTTACAATTTTAAATAATTTTAGTTGTATATACAATATATATTAGTATCAATTCTAAAAAAAAAACTGTTTATATGCATGCATTGTATTCCTAGTTGATGCTAAAAATTTCCCAACATATTCTCAATTACAAGCACTTTAATCGTCAGGTTACATGCAACAATCAGATAGATAGATAAAATTCTTTATTCCAAACAGAAAGGAAAGAATTATTTTAAAAGAAAAATAAAAATATCAATAGAAAGTCAGGAGAAAAAATATATATAAATAAACACATTTTGCGCATAGAGGTAGTTTGCAAAGGCGACCTTATCATTATTAGTGATCTCTCACGGGTAACCTTTAACATAAACATTCAATAGTACAGGATATCTTGGTAGTGTATAAAATAATAAAGAGCAAAAAAGAATTATTTTGATATATTATATATAGACGATTCGTATATTGCGTATACAAGTTATAATATCGAGGCCCGTCGTGGCGCAGAGGCCCAAAGTGTGACTGTAAAACCGACTGGTTATGGGTTCGATCACCACTCGAGGAGATGAAATTTACTTAAATTTATATTTTCATTTCTTCGCTCTGGTGTCTGATGCCTCCAGAATTCGGCAGAAAGTGGGGAACGGAAAGTCTTAACACTAGCTTCCCTCTGCCTACCCTACTGTGTGCGGGATACAGCGTGATGCTGATTTTCTGTATTTTTTTTTTTCAAATTATAATATGTACAAAAAGTCAGTATCGCCTTGGAAAGCAGTTGTGCTGAAAAGGGCCGACAAGAAACTGAGTAGTTGCTCATTTAAATTATAATTTACAATATATATATAAAAACCATTTCAAATAAACAACAACATTTAATTCAACGCATTGTTATCCGTACAACATAAATAAAAGATGTAATTTTGGATAGAATAACATATTTATTATTATAATTAATTTTGTTTGACAAATCTAAAATAACATACGAATATCTTTTCTTATTTTTGATATGCTTATTTTTTTTCATTTTTTACAATAATACCGATTAATAACAATTTTAAAAAACATTAGCTTGAAATATTTAAAATTGAATTAACATTAAAAGTTAATTTTTCATCCAATTTTGAGTAGAAGCTCTGTTAATAATACAAAGGATTCCACAGTCAAAGACTAAAACGAGGTAATCCAGTTTTATTTAATATATTTAATAAAACCTTAAAGGAAGCCAGTCGTAATGCAGGGCTACAAGCGCGTGGCTGTAAAAGCGAAAGGTTGTAAGTTTGATGCCCACTGGAGGAAATAAAATATTTAATATTTTCATTTCTTCGCTCTGGTGTTGAGGCAAAGCGCGGCGTTAAACTCCGTCACTCAATTCCCAATACCTCCAAAATTCAGCGGAAAATATGAAACGGAAGTATCTTAATGGGAACAAGGTGTCTCAATACTAGCTTCTCAGGTTCCCTCCGCCTGCACAGTTATGCGGAGATACAACAGCACGAAGCTTCAAATAATAAAACTTTTCTTACGTCATCTATTTTTTTTAAATGTCAAACAAATGTCTTTAGTTTTACGTCGCTCGTATACAAGCAAGCGCCAATTCATTGTTTTTACGATTGCACGAGACGGCCGTCATAAGCGCAATAAACTAAAGAAATTTACGTAACGCTTTAAAAACAGTCCGTAACAGCCTTAAACAGTTAATATATAGTTTATTGGACCAGTTTTAAAATTTAAGAAAAATGTGTCAATTTTCATGATAAAGTTTTAATGTGACCTGATTCTACTTTTACGACTTCAATCTGTTTTGATTTGTTGAGCCAAACTATATATGCTTTAGTGTTTTTTTTTATATATTTGGAAACGTCCCAATTGTTGTCAAAATTAAATTATTGCGAAAGAGTAAAGAATAATGAAATTAATATTACGAGGTAGTAACTACATGACTTTTATTGCTGTTTAAAAGCGTTGAGTTTCTCTAATTAGCACGCAACGTCTCAAATTCAAGTGAAAAGTGAAGTGTCGGAGTGTTTGGACACTATGTTTTCAAGCTAGATAAACCGTGGAAAGGCAAACTCTACTGTCACGTATAAGCAAAATGCTGCTAAATTACATCGTAGAAAACCTAATCATAGAATCATATGAGAAAGATTGTGGAAGCATTTTCTCCGTTTCTAAGTCGTTGGGTGAACGAGGTATGTAGGTTACGACGCTGGTTAGAAGCGGCGTTAGTATTACAGAGAAACAATTTCGAACGAACTAGTTAGTACCTGTATGTATAGATGTGAATATTTTGTGTTTTCATTTTCTTTTGTTTACAATTGTACATGAATTTTCTTTGACATTTTCTTTTTTAATTTTTGAAAAATGAACATAAGGTAAAATAAAATTAATAGTATAAATAACGAAAACACGTTTTTTTCAACAGAATACAGTAATAAGATGAATGTAACGAGCACACACTAGATATTTTTACTAAGAGGCAGTCCAAGGTTCCATTATCAGATCAGCTCGATGGAACCATCATATTGTATTGTCATCTATTCTACATGTAATTGCCAAGTTTCGTGATGATATAATAATTAGAAACGCGTGTAATTTAGGTTCTTAGATTATATCAAATAGTTACTACACAGCTACAGCTCGACCTGGTAAAAGCGTGTTAATTTTACTTAGTTGTTGAGTTGTGAGACATTTTCTTTTATACTTTTTTATATCTAATTAGGATCTACTAATGTAATGCTTGATATAAAGAAATTATAAATTTATAGCGATTTCTTATATTTTCATTAAAGTAAGTATATTTTATTTGGACAAACGCCAATGTTAGATAAGTGTTAGCTTCACTCGATTTGAATTAATGGACGACTTTAGAAGTTAAATATATATAACTATTGTATAGCATACTAAAACGAAAATTGACTGTAAAAAAATATATATGAAGAACTAAAAAAATGTTCACGTAAAACATAATTTTATAAAAGAAATATATCTAAACCTTCATATAAGAATGTATCATCATGTATTTTTGAGACATTCTCAGAAATTTCTCATAAAAATGTTACTGGATATAAAACTATCATATTACGATGACAAATTACTGAGACAATGTTACATTACAAGGATGAGGACAATAGAAAAAGACTTCACGACTTATTAAATGGTCGTTAGAAAATATGTATTGGACGTTAGAGTGAACGGGACTTACGGCTAAAATTCTTGCTTTAAAGTGATTTAAAATTTCAAAAGCCATGTCATCACTGAAACATAATTAATTCAATCATATTATCAGTCAACCTTGTTTCTAAGTGTTTTCATTTACATATCTTTATCATTTTTTTATAAACGACACGAAATTTTGTTCAATAGGAAATTCTAAAGTATTTAAAATCTATATTTAAAAACAAAACATAACAACATAAAATTAGAGCATAACTTCAACTAACATTCACCTGTAAAGATGAATGTTAGTTGAATACACTCTGATCCAGACGCCTGGTCCAAATAAGAAACTTGTTTCATCACTAAATAATTTTCAAAAACAGTTCACAGAAATTGTCCAGTCGAGAAACAAAAGTTTCTTTTCATCACATCACGTCGTCGCGTCAATAGAGTGCCTACATGTGATGAAAAGCTTGACCTATAAGTTCATATGAAACTTAGGTAATATAAAGGACTTTTACACAAAAGCTACAAGTGCTCCATCATTAAGGAGAAAAGATGGGGGAAGTATATTTATCAGACTTAGGAAAATAAAGTTAACGAGTACCAGTGCTTTATATATGTGATACCTACTTATATAATGATCACTGGCAAAGTAACCTCATAAATATCCTCTTTTTTTTCTAGCTAAAAGTAATAGAAGGTATTCAGATTAGATAAATAGAAAGAAAAGCTCAACACTGTTTATTTCTATTTGTTTATTATATGAAAACAACTGTCCTACAATAACTCAGTTAATAATAATGTTTTATGCAACTTAAAATCATTATTACACGAAAAAAAATAACTGCCAATATAAATATAAAACTTAAAGTCAGACTTTTTTTAGCTTCACGCTGTATCCCGCACATAGCAGGGTAGGCGGAAAGAAGCCCGGCAACTTAGCTTGAAGACACCTTGCCACGAAGACACTTCCGTTCCCCATTTTCCGCTGAATTGAAATTTTCCTCAAGTGAGAATCGAACCCATGATCTGTAATAATTTAATTCACACGCTTGTGCCTTTGCGCCTCCAAAAACTCCAATATACATTAAATTTAATATTACCTTAAAGTTAAACTGAGCAATCAAATATCAAGAGACGCTGAAAACTTGGAAAGTTCAAAAGTTTCAAATACAAATCGGTAACAATCGGGTGGAAGTTTCCGCGTTGTTAAAAACTTCACCAGATTCTTTTGTAGCAAACTATGACGAGTGGACACAAACAGTGTGAGTTGGTGGTCTTTAAAAGTTGAATGTGAAACGCTTCAGGATTTGAAAAATTTTCAATAATATATCTAAAATTTATTCGATATTCTATACACAATAAATCAAAGTTCAGAAATGTATTGCAATAAAATCTATATCGATATTATAAAGTTCGTTTGGTTGTACGAGCAAATGTCGTGAACTACATGTTGATAAATTAGTAAATAGATTTTAAAAACTTATGAATAAATTTTAAGTTAAATAATCTATTTATCTAGCGAAGTCGCAGGCAAGAGTTAGTTATGTAATAAATGTAAATCGAAACGCAAAGTAAACATGTAAATTACTAGGTTATTTGCAACAAATTTATTCATTACTTCTTAGACGAGAACTCTATTAATCTATAACCAAATGTACTAAGGCAATGATGCATATATGTATGTATGTATAGCTTTAAGCCCCTTTGTATAATAAAATATAAGCTTCATGTTTTTTCTGATATAGCAGGGAACCTAGTGTTAAGTAAAACGCTTCGTTCTCCATATTCCAGCGACATTGCTTGTTGACTGACGAAACTCAGCTCCACGCGTTTCGTCTACCAGAATGGAAAAATAAAAATAAATTCAACTCCCCCCAGAATAGATCGAACTTAGAACCGACGCGTTTGCAATCAAAAGCCAGTTCCACGGCGCTACAAGAAAAGAAAAAAAAGAAACTAAGTGTACAAAAATGCCGTTCTTATATAAAATAATCACACTAAGAATTACCTTCGGCCAAAATTCACAATTTCTGAAAGTAACCGACGATAAAAGGCCGTATGAGATATTACTCCGTGCGTACACCAGACACCGCTGACAGCACGGCAGGTTGTTGTATTCTATAACGGCCCGTCTGTTTGTAGTCTTTGTGCGGAATAAAAGGCTAGTTTAATCTTGCTCGTCTTTTCTGATGTCGAGAAGGCACAGAGCCGTGCGATGAGGATGCAGGCAACAAAAAAAACATAGATTTTCAGTCTTTTTGATCATTTTAATATATTGTTATTTTATTTAAAGCAGTTTCACTTGCTTTTTGTCGACTATTGTAAAATTTATATGATTGCACTTATCAATTTTTAAATTGTAATATCATATAAATAATTAATAATTTGTATATTAAAATAATCAATATAACAGTATAATTAATAAGACATAACGAAGTCGAACATTCTTGGACAAATTAGTATTTACGAATTTTTATATAAAATAAACCCGAAACAATTTTTAAAAAGTATTCAACAAAGGTAGAGTGTAATATTCTCTAGACAATAGTCGTTGACGAATTAAAACAATCAAAACAATATAACGTACAAACCGATCTCTTGTAACTTTGCGGATTAAGTAGCAGAACTAACTAATAAAATAAATACAATCATTACCCTAATCGAGAATTGAACCCATAACATAACAAACCTAAATACCAACCAACAAGAAAAAAATAAAAAATAATAATAATAATCAAATAAAAACGACATTCTAACAATACATCAAAACTGATATTGCAACGCGAGAGATCAGAAATGAAGTCATATTGCATTCCGCGAAACAGAAATATTGCAGAGCATAGAGCGTTTGTCATATATCGTTATTGGTATTTGACTATATTAGTTCCCACTAGAAGCCGCGTCGGGAACAGCTGAGCCGCTGTTGCAGCGTTGAAATATGTTTTTGATTGTCTGTTCACTCCGGATTTTGTGTTTTATGGACATTTATTTGAATCTGCTGTAATGTTGAGTGATTCGTATTCAATAGTTGGCTATGTGTTTTTTTTTTCAGATAGTATGGGTTTTTGCATGTTAGATGGAAAGAATGTTATTGAAATTATAAGCAAATTTTCTTTTCATCTCTATAACATTCTAAAGTTTAGTGATGTTAAAATATATAGAAAAAACTTAATAAATGAAGAAAACACCTTTAACACAATTTTTTTGAAAAGAACAGACAGATTCTAGAGCCTTAGCGGCGCAGCGGTACAGTGTCTGACTATAATCGCTACATTTATGGTTTCAATTCTTACTCGAAGAATAGAATTGTTTTTATTTTCTCGATCGGGTAGCAAAGGCTTAGCGCGGAGTTGAATTCTGCAATGTCTGAAAAATTGGGCGGAAAATGACCGCAGTATTTTTCTTAACACTAGGTTTCATATACCTAACATCTTTTATGCGTGATAAAAATAAAACAAAATAGTCAAAAGAAAAATAAAATATCAATAATAATACAATCAAAAGCATTTTTAAGGAAACCTAAATGGACTCAAGAGCCATGAATAATTAAGAGAAGAGAACTAGTAATGGAACTAAACGTAATGTTCACAAATTTACTGTCTGATGATGGAGAATACAAAACGAGAATTATTTCAAGTTTTCCAAATATAATTTATTGAGTTAGTTTTCACAACATCCGCTCTTGGGATTTTCAAACTTATATGATTAATTGTGATGTTTCCAAGTAGTACAAGCTTGAATATATCTCTTGCTAACTATCTATGAAAATCTAAATAATTTTCTTAGAAAAAAATCATCAGTGAGACCATACATAGCTTATTACAGTCATTTGTGTAGTATATATCAAATGTATTCAGGGCAAAAAATTCAGAATGCATTGATTTTAATGTTAAGCTACATAAAATAATAATTTGAAAAAAAGAAAATCGTAAAGATAGGATGACAAAAAAAAATTTACAAGAAAATGACAAAAATAACAAACATTTCAATATTAGCTAATGTCAATGCTACAAAAATGTTATTAGGTTGGATATAAATTTAATACACATATATTTAATAGAGTAAGAATGAAGGTTTATAAATTTAGTTCAGGTTATTTCGTTTAGTATTTTGTCAGTTTAATATAAGAATATTGCAAAATACAGTTCTCAGTACACTTTAAGATACATTAATAACACAAAAACACCACCTAAATATTTCACGCCGCAAAGTGGAAAAAACAAAACAATTTTTCAAGTGAAAATTTCAGACGCCACTTAGGTTGACAGATATAAATGTTAGGACCTGCTCAGGCTGAGTGGGTCTCTTCACAAGTCATTGGAGTACATATTATATGTATGTATATGACGATATACGTTAATATCGTGTAAATGATTCTGAAATACATGTTAATTGTTTTATAGTTTTTTTTTATGGAAAAGATACGGCAAACGAGCGTTCGGGTCACCTGATGGTAAGTGTTTACCGCCGCCCACGACCCTGTGTAACACCAGAGGAGCCACAGGTGCGTTGCCGGCCTTTAAGGCGGGTTAGGCGCCGTTCACGCCGGTTTTAAATGGTGGTAATGATCCGGTCGAGTCTGCTCATGCGTGTTGCCATTGCTG
>DWAO01003043.1:0-14838 GCA_018230605.1 Heliconius congener | reverse complement strand
AATTACTAAATGTACAGACAAAATATTTTTACTGTCTTGTTATATATAGAGATTAAAGATTATATTGTCAGATTAATCTTTTAGTTAAATTCGGTCATTTTACGTTATACTGTAAAAATTATGGAAAAACCTTAACGCAAGCAAAGTTACGGAAAACAAGTATAATTTATCTTCTCAAAATATACAACTTAATTGACTTGTAGTACAACGGTATGAACATTTAATTCTGTATTCACGATCGAGCAACGCCGCGGGCTATAATAAGTCTCTGTATAAATATGTCAAATTGCCACGCCTATGTTGATCGTAAATAAGCTACGTAGATTTATTGAATTATTAACTTGGTTCGTTTTGTTTAATATAAGCGTCTTACTTGGCTTAAATTGATTTGAGGTCGTCGTTGTGCACTGGGACAGCTTATGACTGTAAACGCAAGGTTCGTGGATTCGAATCCCCATTTAGAGGAGCGATTACATTAAAAAAAATCCCCGCTCGGGCGTTGGGTTCTGCCAACACAGGAATGTCACGAAAATTAGGCTTAAAGTGAGGAACAGAGTGTTCCACCACTCAGCTTTTATTATCGATAAAGTGAACTGAAACTTGATACACTTATGTTCAGCAAAAAGTACCAAAGAATTATTTGTTTTATTAACCACGATTGTGTTGATCGTAGGTATTATCTTTCATTTTATATATTTTCAATTATTACAGCTTTATCCTGCATCCCCAATTTAGCATAATTCGCAGATAGAACCTAGGTTTAAGATACTCCGTTCTGCACATTCTATATCATTTTTTGTAACATAACATGCTACGTGGCGGAACTCAACGCTGCGGTTTGTCTTGATTAATTTAATTTTTAGTCTCAACATAAAGCGCAGCAAAATGAAAATATATATTTTTTCCGATACCAAGAATATTAAAATCATTCAACTATTTCATCTATGTCTTTGTCTTATTTTGAGTACATTGTTTATTACGGATCAGTAAAGATAATCAATTTATAATGCTATATCTTAACATATTATAGGCTTGAACACTAATTTGACCAGACGTGACAATTACTATTAAAAAACTTTAAAAAATCGTAATTGGAGTTGACTGGGATTCGAAATCTATTCAATTTTAAGAATAATCCTAAAATTTACCTACAAAGATCATCCGGAAGTACATACATTATGCGTATGAAATAAACTGCAAATACAAGTTTGTAATTATTGTGATAAATTTTCACTTGTTGGTTTTTTTTTTCTATATTTGTATTGTAAGCTGTCACTTTGTGGAAAAATTTATAACTGTAGGTCCACAGGAATCAGTCGATAGGTTTTGGATTACGCAGCGAATTTCATAAAATATGCAGCAAAAACGATGCTTAAATGCTCTAATCTTTTGATTGAGTTGACTTAGATGCTTGATTTGTTTTATGCTTCAAGGATTTGTAGATCTGAATTTTTATATTAATTTCAGCTTGATGTCTTTATGCTATCACTAAATAAATGGTATTGAAGATGGACAGACGGATAAAAAAGGGATCTTCACGCTATATCTCGAAAATGAAGTGAAAATCACTTCATTTTCGAGATATTGCGTGATGAGTGGCGGAATTTGACGTTGTCCCGAAAAAAAGACAACTCTGGTTACCAGAGCGAAATAAATATAACTCCTTTATCGGTTTGAGAATCGAACCCGCAAACATCGGCTTTCGGTCAGACCCCAAGTGGTCCACGCTAGCCTCATTTTTTTTTTAAATTTATTATAGATACTCTATAATTCACAAAAATACGAATCATTAAATGCAATAAATGTTTCATTGAAATACTTTATTATTAATTTATGCTTGAAGTAAATTATTTGTAGAAAAACCAATGCGGAGTTTATTAGCTTAGATATAGGCCAATACGATCAAATTTTATTTACAATCTGATATCAATTATGATTTATTGTATGATAGGAAATTGCTTATTTGGTCCAACAATAATGTGTTTAAGTAATGTAGAAGAAGAATTATTTAATGTATTTAAAGAGCTGCTAGACACTTAAAAAAGAAAAACACTTATTTGGATTTGAACTCGCGTTTTTTGGAAACCATCCAAGCGTTCTGATCACTAAGCCATACGTTCTCATCAAGCTACGTCGAAATTCTTATACACTTGTTACAAGCTATTGATATTGTAAACATCTCTACAGGAAAATTTTTACAAATTTAAAAATACTTACGTATATAAAGTGAAAGAGTGAACCTAGGAATCTAAGGTCAAAGTTAAAGTTTTTAATTGTAAAATGTATTTAATGCCCGCTCTTGTAAGGCATTGAGTCGCGTCATTCATCACAACATCTCGAACTCGAGTAGTAAACGGAGAACTGAGTGTCTCAATGTAAAAATAAGTGAATTATAAATAAAACAAAAAATCCGATTGCATAAACTAAAATAATGTATCAAGTACTATCGCGCTAACAAAACAAATTTAACAACGCGACGTGTCTTTTATCATTAAATCCAGCGACGTATTATTTATCGGTTCACTGGTTTAACAGTTACAAGGGAACAAAGAAACAGACATATATACATACGAGATAAAAACTTAGACTTCTTTTTAGGCTTCACCGCCGTGTAACGAATGAGTAACTTCGAGTTCAAAGGTAAGCAAGTTTACTTTAAAACAAAATGCCAAACCACAATCGCCATACAGTAGACGGTATTAATATCGCGTATCTTAACACTGCACGAGACGTCATAAATGTATATAATAATTTATATTTATCCTTTAATAATTAGATAAAACTGTCGCGAGCGCTAAAATAATTTATATATAGATAAAATTTAAGCTATTCAGATATATTTTGAAGTTAATCCGGTTATATATCATGATTATTTATTTGTGTATGTTGGTTATTAAAATTTTCTACGAAGGTGTGTACAACAAAATAAATGACTGAGCAACTTTATTTTACATTTAGTCCTGATACTATTAATACGTCAAATGATTTCTAGAATATATTTCTAAAGTAAAAATAATATAGGCTATTGATGGCTTGACGCTAAAAAAACTTAAATAAAACTTCTGTATGGATATAGATAAGCCCTAGAAGAAGAGCATTTACCTCCAATTCCAATTGGTACTGGGTAAAAACAAGTGGATGTTTTTTGGGATCCTCTTGTAAAAGCATTCTAAATGTAAGCCTATTTCTAAACTTAATTAAAATAACTTATTTTCTTTTTCTTCTAGTCTATTTGGAATGGCGCACGACTAAACGGATTGTACCCATAACCGTCCCTTACTATGTCACGTTGACGCTTGTAATAAGATCATTTGTACTAATCCATATTGTTCAGCTTTGTGGTTTCTTGTATAATTCATGTCAACATTTTAAGGCATAATAGGCAACAGACATTTTAAATGGCTTTAATGACTATTCATTGCGAAATCTCTGTTTGTTCGTTGATTTATTTCAACTTTACTGAAATTTGATATTAAATGATATGTGACATTGATACAAATCAACAAAAGCGACATATCTACACACTTACATTTTCTTTAAGCCACTTAGGTAAAGCAGATATAGTATTTTTTTTAGTTTCTGCTATATTTTTCAAACGGAAACTAAGAGTATAGAGAAAAGAAAAACTAGAAAAGCATATATACTTAAAACAAAGATCTCTATTTATAAAGAAGTAAAGCACACAGAAAGGTAAGCAGAGGGAACCTAGTGGTTAGAGAGACACCCTGTTTCCCACTTGCCGCCGAATTGCGGAGGCACTGCGTGTTGAGTGGCGGAACTCAACCCCACCCTTTGCCTCGACACCAGAGCTAAGAAACAGAAATATAAATTTAATTAAATATTTAATTTCCACCAGGATAGAACCCACTACCACTCGCCTTTACAGTCACACTTTGTGGCCCTGCACCATGGCTGGAAATATCAAAATATGGTTCAGTTGCATTTTCTTGTATATTTAAAGGCATATAAAGCGGTCTCCATTGCACAAGTTCCCATTGTATTTTGATTTATTAGAACTTTCTCTGCAATTGTATTGAAGCTTGTTTATGTAAGCGTTTTGCTAGTTTACAATTGGCTTACTACTGTCATTATCGTTTCTCTCATTTCAAAGATTTCTAGTTTTCTTGACAAGTTACCAATGACGCGATATTTTGAACTTTTTTCTGGTTTCTATAGGAATTTTAACAATTATATATACCTCAATAGTTTTGACTGCGAGTTTTTTGTCAGTCACTATTCTAACTAAGTACGCAATTACGTTATTTAATATTTATTTTTAGTTTGGGCACTTAGTGTTTTCTACACTTCCGTTACCTAACTACCTCCTACATAGGTTTTTTATTAACATCATATAGTAAAAATATAATATAGTAAAGTAGTAGCTGTATCGGTTCCAATTGCAAAACATTTATGATCACCGAAGCGTAGATGACTTAATTTATATAAACAAGATATTTTTTTAAAAAGTTTAAAATATTATCGTGCAGCGATATTAATTCATTCTGATAACGAGGCAAAACGCGGTGTTAAATTCCACCATTTAACACGAAATCGATGAGAAACTCAACGAAAATGTCTAAGTGGGATCGTAGTGGTGTTGAGACACTAGATTCCCACGCTCCTTCTATCTTCAATGATATGTGCGGGATTACAACAGGAAGCTAAAAAAAACAATATATAAGTATACATGTATGTATGTATTCTCGAGAAAAACCGTATAATTTTTCTTAATATTCATCACAATTTAATACGAGTGCCTCATAAAGTAAGATCGGTGTAGTACAAGCGGCAATTATGGGTAATATATCGCTTGAAGTTTAATAGTCTCAGTAAAGCTATACTATATATTACTTGGATAATTTGGTTTTTATCACTTCGCTTTGTTTAAGACGAAATGACGCTTTATTCATATTATCATTTTTTTTTATTTATCTGAACGTTGATAGGATTTAGATTTGAACAGGTAAAAGATGCCTAATATTAGTAGTTTGTTGGGGGAAATGATACATCACTACACTATATCTTTTTCTGACTTCTAAGAAAAAAAAATGTGAATATGGAAAAAACGATTAAGAAAATACTTAAAAAAATGTATAATATTAATTAACTTAACATAAAAACACTAGGTCACTAAGGTGAAGTGACTAGCTAACCAGCTGACTAGCTAACGGATTGTAACCACGATGGTTGTAGATTCGATACCTTATAGCCGATTTTGGGAAATTCATTAATTTTATTATTTTAAGAAAAATTGCGGACTGAAGCTGCACCACTAAACACGTAATACCACTGCACCACGATGTCATCATAAACATAATATTTCAAATTCAACCCTAAATATAAAACTAGTTGCTGCTATAAACATATAGCTGTTAAATTACTAGTTGCAACTCAATACAAATTCATGATAACCCGAGGTGTAGTCGTGCTCTAAAACACTGTATTGGGACATTAATCGATAAATAAATAATGACCGACTCCAACTTTATGGACCTCTACTGTTATTACTCAAAACTGTTGATAATTCTATCCTGTGGTACAGTAGCTATTTGAAAATGTAATATTTAATGGTCGTTAATTCAAATAAATATTAAGACGACATGATGAAACGGTATCTCTTTTTTTTCAGCTTCACGCTGTATATCGCAGACAGCAGGGTAGGCAGAAGGAACCTAGTGTTAAGATACTCCGTTCCGCACTTTCCCCTATTTTCTGGAGGCATTGCGTGTTGAGTGGCGGATCTCAACGGCGCTTGAAACAGTATCTGAGGATACATAATTATGATGAGATCGATTTTCACTTCAAAAATGCTGCTACGGAGAAGAAAAAGTAGGAAGTTGGGTTGGAACAAATTAACACGCAGTGTCTGAAAAAGACAGGCAGTAAAGAGAGTTGAGACACTACGTTTCCACAACCTTTCTATATGTGTGAGCTACAAAAAATTGAATATGAATAACAATAAGCAATAACATTAGAAACATTCAATAATTCAGCTGTCATATAAAAACGAAACGGCGCCGTAATTCAAAGTAATTACGCAAAACAATCCAGGCTCGTAAATAAAAACAGCCGTTCCCATACCAATTGAGGCGCATCGTGTCCAATTTAGACGGATCGTCGATAAATAAAAATTAATTGCGGATTATTCATTGAATTGTATGGAAATTTACTTAAAGTATAGGTATACGAGTATGTTGTGATTTTTAGCGCGATAGGTTGTGGGATCGATTTCCACTCGAGGAAATAGAATGTTTAAATGTTTTCATTTCTTTGATCTGGTGTCGAGAAAAAAGTCCTCCAGAATTAGACGGAAAATGGGAATGGGAAACGGAATGTACTAATATTAGATTTCCTCTGCCTATATAGCGTGATGCTATAAATATATATATACGCAGTACGCGCGGTAGTGAGTTCGATTATCTTTTTAGGAGATTGATTATGTAGACATTCTATCTCTTTACATTAGAAGTCCCTGCCTTCTCTGAAATACAAGATAAGACTTTTCACACATTTTATCACTTTATTTATTTCTATATAAATATTTATATATATAAATATATAAGTTACTTTGTAACTTATATATTTATATAGAAATTATTTATGATCACAGCTGAAAAACAGTTGTGGAGACTCTATACTACCACAATTGAAATATAACGTGGAGGTTATGGATTCAATCCATTTTCTAGAAATAATATTCATTCATATAGTATAGTTTACGTTGAGTATGACACGCAGGCGTAATGATACCATAAGTAAGTACAATTCATATAATATATAAAGGAAAATGACAAAGAAAACACATCGTAACGACTTTTACACTATAAAAAGTAATGTTCAGGGCAAATCGAGAAACAATAGTGACGCCAACCTGTAATGCAGTGGGGAAATAGGGAAAAATATGTCTTAAAACGTGGGAAATAAAAGTGAAAATCCAGAAATGAGATGAAATATAATAAAAGGTAATCGAGCCCACGGGGAGTGAATTTATTGATGTTTTTAAAACAGATTCTAGAAAAGATATTTAGTGTGATACTTAAGATATAAGATATCTTTGCCATAATTTAGTGCACAATAATAAATGACATTATTATCGAGTAAAGTGAAACATTTGTTCCTTTCTTTTTGTTTCTTAACATAATATATGCTTAGTGTGCTTTGCTGGTTTTAAAATATATAAATGTGAATCGTAAAATGTACTATTTTGTGTATTAGATAAGTAAACCTTGAACATATATATTATAAGACACACTGTTTCCGAATTTAGATATTATATTTTTGTGACTTTTTGTTTTGTGGTAAAATCCAAAGCAGCGCTTTCCTTTTAATTTTTATTTTCAGTGCCTTGGTATGGCCAAAGAACTGAAAAAAAATTAAGTTGTAATAACTCTAAAAAGTCTGGACAAGGGTGAGTCTGGCTCGCCCACCGAGGGTTTCGTACAGAAATTGGAGGCTCGAGCTTTTTCTGAAATTTAGCTTAGCTGAGCCAGAGCTCTTCCATCTTATACCCTTTAGAAATTTTGCTCCCCTTTTAAGGCTATTGTTTTTAAGATTTAATTTTCTATCGACCAGACTGAGGAAATGATAACATTCAATATTTCGTTCCTCCGAGTGAAAATTGAACCCACAACCGTCGCGTTTACAATCTCACCCTCGTGCCCCTGAACTCAATAACTCTTAAACAATATTATTAATATGATAGTAGATCATGACTTGTTAACTTAATGGCAACGAATGAAAATGCCTGTGGGTATTTTATAGCAATATATCGCGAACGTTCGATTCCTTTTCAATTTTGTTTGAATGTAATACATTAATAATGATAATATGATTCAGATTTTAATATGTATTGGTAAATTAATGTAAGCCTTATTTTATTTGAATGAATTACTATGAGTTTAATAAGCAAAATTAAAGTTAATCATCAGCTTCACGTTGTATCCTGGCCATAACATGATAGAATAGAGGTAACTTAGTGTTGAGACACTCCGTTCCCCACTTTCCGCCGAATTTTCTAGGCTTTGAGTGTTGATTAACTAAACGCCGCGCTTTGCCTCGATAATGCCAGAGCAATGAAATGAAAATATATATATATATATTTCATTTTTAGGAGTGGAAATCGAACCCCCAACTAGTGGCGTTTAGCATCACATTGTGCCCCTACACCACGACTGGCATCAAAATTAATATTTATTTCTTTATTTTACCTGGTACATACTATATTTGAGGCCGTTATGGCACGTGACAGTGTTTTATTGCGATAGTTTTCAATTCAATCCCACGGTTATGATTACATATAAATTATTTTTATTTTCCCGCTTCGGTGCCAATCCATTTAATTTTTTCAAGTTGAGATAATTCAGGTAGTTTACATATATATATACTATCTAAATTTTCAAAACATTTCATGATGAAAAGCGGAACTCAACGCTACATTTTATCATCAGAAAAAAATGAAAATCATAATCTGTTCGTGTGGGAATTGAACCCACGTCCAGCAGCGTCCATAACTTAATGTAAGATACACATTAAATGATATGATTTGGCAGCTACGTTCTCCATTCTCTCTGTTCCAATTTTATCTAAAGGACATTACTCTAATCCAGTGAATCTAATATTGCAGCATCGAACCTTACAAAGGAGTTTCATTATTTATAATACAAATTAGAGCCATTTTTCTTGCTTCCTAAAAGACAAATAACTTTAATTTGCATCTCAACGGCGTGCTGATGTCAAGTCGTTGGTATGTAGACCAAAAATTAAGTTTTTTTTTAAACTAGTGCTCTAATCATACATATAGCGGGGAAACTAGGAACTTAGTGTTTAGAAAATTCTGTTTTCCATTTTCTGCCAAATTCTATAGGGGGGTATAGCATAAATAATATAAGTTAAAAATAAATTAGAGAACATGTTATTTATTATGCTGGATATTTTTCCCGCATAGAAGAGTAGAAAAGAAAGAAACCGAGCTATTTTCCGCTGAATTTTAGAGAAAGATATTGCATGTTGAGAGAGATTATTTGTTACCAATTAAAATAAACCATTCCCTCGAGTGAGAATCGAACTCACAAAAGTTGCACTTACAATTACTTATAAGGAATAAAATGCAGATTTTTTTCAATAAACTGACATTACTCTAGACTTGCATGTCCATTTCAGCACTTGTAAGCAAACAGGTTTAATCAAAAGCACATTATTTATATGAAGAGGAAGACGTAAATCAAGTACGCCTTCGTAAGTCTAATATTATTATCTCTCAACCGATAATGTTCATAGGATGCTTTAGATTAGTAGGGGTGGATATAAATTTTCTATTAACTTCCGTTATTAGGTTGTCGAAAGGGGGTTGAAATTTTAGAAGTAATTTTGTTTTATATTATATGTATTAGCTTTTAACTGCGGCGTCGCCCGTGTAGTGATATGGAAATGAATAAAACATTTTATGTGCCCAAAGTGACCAAAGACGAAAAAGGTGGAAAATACATACATGACAATATACACAGATGGATCATAATGTTATATAAATTATAGTCTTTCTAGAGTAATAGACAAAAATATTTTTTCAAATCGAACCAGTAGTTTAGGACGTTCAACCAAGCAAACTCTTCATTCAGCCTTATAATATTACTATAGATATAAATTATTCAGTGATTTCTTTTGATTTTTTTTTGTTTACGAGTATGTGGAAGTTGTAGTCAGATGTTTTAAATATTATGTTGAAAGCCTTCGCATTAGCAGAAAGAACACAGTTAAGAAAGTCTGGCTAATATAAGTCTGGTTAGGATTATCATACCAGACACGTACCAAGCCAAATATTTAAAACTAGTGATCCACTCAAGGTGTTGCCCCTTTAAACCGCACAATTATTTATTTTCTTATATGAACTACGGCCGGATGTCAATATCTTTTTAAAGAAAATAGCTACACATAGAAAACTAAAAATAAATTACTTTTTAGCAATTTCATCAAAAGAATACTTCATATTGACATTACTTTTTTACTTACGAACCGTTTTAAATAAAAAAGATACCAAATGTTAAGGGAAGTTTGCCAAAACACAGCAGAGAACATTGCATTTAAATCGCTCAAGCTGTTTTTGAGACTAGCGTGCATAGACGCAGAGACAAACAAACAAACAAACCGACAAACAGATTAAAAAAAATAATAATTGTTTTGAGTTCTATTTCACTGATAGTCGGTTATTGAAATTCCTCCGATTTCAGTCGGAAATCGGGTAAAAATGAGAAATACGGCCGAAAACCATTCAATCATCTATACATTCTTACCTGATCTAAGTAAAATCTAGAAGTAAATAGATATCGCCGTAGATAACTCCCATTATGGATACATTTACACAGACTTCTATTTATAAAGAACACTGAACCCATACCATAAGCTGTGAACACCTTTCCGATACTAACAGTAACTATACGACGCGTTATCATCTCTATTGAACTCAGTATGGAAATAGCTATCTAACGATCCTTAGGATATTGTACTGGAATTGTATAGCTTTATCTTCTAAGAAAGCGTATTTTTAACGAGTTGGTAAACGATCAGGGAATTGAATAGGCTTTATTATTGGTTCTTTAGTGTAGGGTAGTGTGTAAAATGAATTTTAGCTTTTTTAAGCTTCACGCTGTATCTTACACATTGCATAGTAAATTAAAAAACCTAGTGTTAAAACACATCGTTCCCATTAAGACCCTTCCGTTCCTCACTTTCCGCCGAATTCTGGAGGCATTGTGTTATGAGTGACGGAAGTTAAAGCAGCGCCTTGACTCGTGACAGGAAATGAAAATATTAAATAGTTAATTTCCTCGAGTGAGAACTGAAGCCACAAACTAACTTGGTTACAGCTGCACGTTTGTGCCCCTACGCCACGAATGGCTTCATGAATGAATTCTATTTCTGTTATTGTTTTTAGAAATATATAAAAAATACAATGTGTAATACGAGTATATACTTGTTCAAATATTTATAAATTTTAATTATTATTATTTACATTGTCTTTTATGATCATTTAAACGTAATTTGTTAATATTGTTATTTAAATTTAAGTTTGGTACGAATACAAAGATGAATCAGGTAGGGTCACGAACTAAACAATATTTATTTAAATTAGTCAGAGAGAGGAAGCTGTCTGAGCTTTCTTTCTCTGACTAACTCTTTTAGGCCTACACCTTTTTCACAAGTCTCAGGCACTGCTCTGCGCTCTTCGTTCTGAAAAACGAGGGACCAGGTACAGGCACGGGGTATGCAGGCAATGCTAGGTCTTTACTTCTCTTCG
Organism: Heliconius congener; assembly: GCA_018230605.1. NCBI lineage: Eukaryota > Metazoa > Arthropoda > Insecta > Lepidoptera > Nymphalidae > Heliconius > Heliconius congener. The sequence continues at coordinate 3,548 of DWAO01003043.1, read as the reverse complement.
CTTTAATTTTCTCGATAATTGCTTCGCTTCGAAATAAAAAATTAATTCGCTTCGCACCGAAATAAAGATTAGATTAGGTTAAGACAAGATTTCTAGAAATTTCACTAGGAACGGAATAATCGAATCGAATTTTTCCATTTTGTATCATAAAGAAAGGCCAAGCAGACAAAGTAACGGGCGACGACTAGTGAACTATAAAACCTTTTAGGTTATATTTTTAAGTTGTATACTTAAACACAAAACATATAAAATATTGCCACAATAAAAAAGATACACGAACAACTAGCGTAAGTTCCAGAACTTGGTGTATAAAGGGGGTAGAATTATTACGCTTTCAACAGCACATTTAAGCCAAGCATATTTCAAAAGTTTCTTCGTATTAAGCAACATTTATTTTGGCAGTGACTTCGTAGTGACAATGTAGCTGGAATTACTCCTACCAATGTTCGTGGGAATTCTAGTTTAGAATATTATTTTATATGTATTTTTTAAACTCATAAATATCGAAGTAAGTAGAGGAAACTTAAAATTAAGTCATTTTTTAATTTTCCACGCAGTTGTAAGGTAAATTCTTATTTTCTTTATTTTCCACCCATTGATTAGATAGACTGCCGGAATTCAACGCCATGTGATATGACTTGTTAAGAGAGCGAGGTAATGAATTCTGGGCAACAATAGGTTTTAGGTTAGGTTGGGATAGACTTTTAGTAAACAATTGTTATCTCTATTAGTACTTCTATATTTTAAACTAAGATGGCATTTTTATGTTACAGCAAAACACAAATTTTATTTAATAAGCTTTTTCACTTAAACTTTTGCAGTTAAAAACTATGGTAGTAACTGTTACCATTATGGCAGGAACATTCTTGCCTCATTTCGGCTTCGAGCCAACTTTTTATTATTTAGAGCGTCTACTTTATTCAGTTTGTACTATCATTTAAGTAGTAGTACTATTATATTCATATGTAAAATATTAGTTGGAGCAAATTGCAATGGAGGCTGCCGTATTTTATTATAATCATTTATTTTGATATGTGTGCTATATTGTATTATGTGCGATAGTTGCAGCGGTTTCTGCATTATAAACCTTGCCTTTTGTTAGATTTATTGTTTTACACAGCCTATATTTACACTGTATCTCGCATATATATAGCAGAGTAGTCAGAGGTAATCTAATCATCTATTTAATTCTCTTTTCACACAATTTTTGAGATATTGCGTGTTAATCGGCGGAACTAAGACATTGTACTACTGCGATATGACGAGTGTCACGTGTTCAACCGGTTATCTTAAGGTTCACGATTTTGGACCATATATGGTCACCTCATCGTGAAAACATCGTAATAAATTGCAATATAAAATATATTTTTTAAAATATATCATGGTTTATATTTTTATATATTAAAATTATAATGTATAATAATTATAATATCAATATATAATAATAATGTCCAAATTGATCTAAACGGTGATCCTGGTAGCTAGTAGATCCTATTTGAATAGCATTTTCTCGAGCAGATCGGACACAGGCTTTGATTCAAATAAAAATTTCGATCTCACAAAGCAAATTCGCATAATTTTATTGGAAAAAATGCTCGAAAAAATTGTATTATCAATTACTAATATTTAATATAGTACGACTGTTTATTTTGTGATGTATTTATTTATCATCAAGTAAGCACTCATTTATGCATATATAACTTTTATTAGAAATATTTTCCAACATGAAGAAATATAATTGACGTATAATTTACGTCTCACGACACTTACTTCGAACAATATACCATATCATTAATAGTTTTCAATACAAACAAAAGCAAAATACCTACATATAAAAAAAAGCAAACAAATTCATTATTATTCATAATATTCAAAATCACTTCACATCATGCTAAGTTGATTTGCAGTCATTTGAGACTAACTGAGGTGTTTTTCAAAAGCAATCTCAAAGTAAATTGAGGGTAGTTGACAATTCGAGTATGGTCCTTCGGGCCGGATGGGCGTAACGGCACGCCCCGCTAACTCCACAGGGCGCCTTGTTAAAATGTTGGCAAACCCGTGCTCAAGTCGAATACTTGGCATTGGGAGTTATCGAAGTTGAAATCTTTTCAATTTATTTGTGAAGCAGATGTACGTAAATGTGGTAATCATAATGTGTGGACTTTCTTTTTATTTAATTGTTTTAACTTATGGTTGAAACATATACTATATACTTATATAAATATAATTCGTAGTATATACAACATATACTACGAATTATAATTATAAACAAACTACAAAACTTTTAGACAAAGCCATATCAAGATCAAGGAAAGAAAATATTGCAAAACACCAAATTATTAAAATTGTAATAGTTATAATTTTTTATGTAATAGTTTTTTTACCATGTGTTGTTGTTACTCTTTTTATTAGCTGCTAAATATTATATATTATATACAAAGCGTATAAACAATGAACCAAAATATTAAACATCTTGAAATGAAAAAGGAAATTTCAACCCTCCAAATAATAACTTTATCCAAGAATTATTATCTAAGAACTCTTAAGATGAATCGCAATAGTCAAGTAGTTGACGCCTCCTCAGTAATGAGGCCCTTGGACAATGCAGCCAGGGGAGTGGGCGTTGATCGTTAATTTATTTTGTTTCCATCAATTTGTGTCCCGTCACGCCCATATTAGATGGAAAATGAAGAATTTTATTTTACAGCTTAATTGTGTTGAAAAATACTTTATCAGAATTGATTGTACTTTTTCTCTTCAACCGTGACATTCTCCGCTTTATTGAAGAGTATTTTTTTGTGATTTCAGCTTCACGCTCTATCCCGCACACAGCAGGGTAGGTAGAGGGAACCTAGTGTTAAGACACTCCATTCCCCACTTTCTGCCAAATTCTGGAGGCATTGCATGTTGAGTGGCAGAACTCAACTCCACTCTGGTCTCGAGGCGCTTTGCCCCGAGACCAGAGCGAAGAAATGGAAGTATAAATTTAAGTAAATATTTCGTTTCCTCAAGTGGGGATCGAACCCATAACCACTAAGCTACAGAAATAAACAAATAAATATTACGTTCGAGGGAAATCATCAATGTGATTTATATAAATATATTTATCTATCTCGCCTGTCTTGACTATAATAGTTAAAATAGTATCACTGAGGGTGTAATAATAGTAATAGAAGCTGCAGATATCATTTGAAACACCTTAATAGAAATTCGATATATTAGCGTATGTTCTAGGCAGAAGAGGCTTTTAGACTGATTGTAGATGTCAGTTGTAAGTTTGTTCAATACACGAGGTGTTTTTATTTTTTCGCTCTAGTAACAAGATAAAGCGCGGCGTTGAATTCTGCCACTCAACACGCAACACCACGATCGGCAGAAATTGGGGAACTGAGTGTCTTAACACTAGGTACCCTCTGCCTACCCGCTATATGCTTAGTACATCATAAAGCGTGAAAAAAAATTGAGTGAAAGAGAGCTTTCACAAAAAAAATCTAAAATAAATCAGCTTCACACTGTATCCCGCACACAGCAGGGTAGGCAGAGGGAAC
>DWAO01003042.1:0-14840 GCA_018230605.1 Heliconius congener | reverse complement strand
AACCAGTCGGTTTTACAGTCACACTTCGTGCCACTGCGCCACGACTGGCCTCTAAGTTTTAAATTATTAAAAGGTGATAGTATAGTATTATATTGGGATATTATATACAGTTGTTTTTCTAAAAAAATATCTTTTATAAAAGTAAATTAGTCTTGATCTATTTGTTTCTTTACAGAATGGCCTTTAACTTTATAGCTAATATTATTTTTATAATAAGAACATAATTTTTAGAAAAGATATAGTTAATCATTTTACATAATTATATCATTAGAGTTGCGTATTTACCATAGAGTTAGGATTGTTAACTCTCTTCGTCGCAGTAATCAAAATCTTTATAATATTTCCCTTAACCTATTATTATAAAATTTGGCAAAAAGAGTAAACTTAGAGTATAAATAAAGCAAAAAAAATTGGATATTTATATTACAGAAAAAAACTATCACAAATTATAGTTCATTCCATATAAAATAAATACATACGCTCAATTGTCAATTTTGTAAGATTTTTTGTTTTTGGTACGAAATGCTCAGTCTGCGAGTCCAACTCGCACTTGAACGATATTAAACAATGAAATTCAAAACACAAATACTTTAAGTTCTGCTCTGTAATTTAAATATTAACGAAAAAAAATATTTCATCTATGTAAAAATAAAACTACGAAACGGAAAAATATAATATCATATAAAAATAGTATGTAGTAGTATAGTTTCGTATAGTAGTGGTAGATTCAAGAAAATGTTATAAATATCGACACATTAATACTCAATTACGAAATTTAATCATACTGTATAATATAATCGGCGAGCAGATAGTTGAAATGAAGAAAATCTGATAAAGTTGCTTCTCTTTTCAATACTATGTGTTAGACAAGGACAGATATACGGTACTTTGAGCAAGTGAGCGTTTGATAATGTGCGGTTAGAAATGTAAAGGTTGGTTCACAATAAGAATGGTTTAAATTAACTATAATTTTATTATATTTGGAATAAGTTTATTTATATACAGATTAGTAGAGTTAACCAGGTGTTAAGATTATAATGCTATTGATATTTAATAGGAAATTGTATTGGGCCTTGATACTATGACTATACTATAAGATTTTAATTAATCCCTCCACGTGGCGCGATAAGACACCTTTTGACAGTAAAGACGATGATACCTTCACCATTGAAGAGATACAAATGAAATCCAAATGTTGTTCGATCCCCTTTTCAGTTTGTCAATATGGCAGGCAAAGTGCAGTACCGAGTTCACACTGAAATGGTGAAAAATAAAAAGAAACTTTCAAATTATTGTGTTCTCCGCTCTCTAATCTAAAATAGAGACAATTTTTACAGTTTAATGAAAATTCAGTATCCATTATTTTATTTTCGCACGTCTAAACTTGGAATATTTTGTAAACATTTTTAAAGTGTTATTCCACACTTAGGAAAGAAAAATACTTATTTAGAAAAACGCATAACCGACCTGGTCGGTTTCCAGGAGGCACGAGTTTCCGCTACGTTCAAAATTTTTTACGTTTTCTAAATAAGTATTAAACTTGTAATATTATAACCAAAAGATTGAAATGGTGATCTGTGTTATTCTATATTATTGTAATGTTTCATCTAAATCCGTTCACATTTATAATATTAGAATAATTATTTATAATATTAGTAGGATATAGCGTAAAGCAGAAATGTAGTAAGATACTAAAAACCTTAGAAAAAACATTTTAATCTTAAGCAGTGCAGCCGTAGCTTTACCGTCAGTCAGCGTAGAACTAAACCAACAGTATTTTAGCTTAAATTTTCATAGGAGCTGCCGAATTGGTGTTCTTGCATGCACTATCTACCGTTTTGTTGTTACGTACCTACGATTTGTAGACGCGACTGAGCCTTAATTACTTCCTCGTGTTTGTATTATTTAAACTAATTTTAGCGTACGAATTTGCTTTGATTGTATAATATGAATATTTTCTAATTATTTCATTTATTTTTTATTTATTATATAAATTTTCATGTTTGAAAGCGATAAAAATAAAAAATATGAACGCGATAAATCCTAATTATAGTTGAGATTATTTAACTCAGTTTTCTGTATTTATTTTACTTTAGGAGCGTTGGGAAAATTTAATTTGCTCATCTTATCATATTATGAAATAAGTAATACATAAACAATATTTATTTTAGAGTAAGCTCGTTTAATATAATATGATTACCGTTTTAATATTTCTGGAGAATAACTTCTTTTATACCAGGCCAGAGGTCATCCTTGGCACAGGGGCACTAGTGTGTGACTTTATCGCGCCAGATTTTGGGTTCGATTTCGACTCGAGAAAATAAATATTTAATATGTTCATTTTTTGGTCTGATGCAAAGCACGGTGATGAGTTGCGCTACTCGACACGCGATGCCTCCAGAATTGGGCGAAAAGTGGGAAGCGGAGTGTCTTAACACTAAGCTTCCTCTGCCTACCCTGCTACATGCGGAAAAACTTCTCTTATAACATGATACTTTATGAATTTAATAAATATAATTATTTTATTTTTTCAAAATGCAATTTAATTTAAAGACTAGCCTATTAATGATAACGATCTGTATTTGCCGAGTTTTTACCTTGCGGCGTTGGGTTCGGCAAGTAGTTCCACCAGGGGAAGGTAAACAATAAAATACTCAATTCTATAACTATAAAAATGTATATAACTGGAACATATCCTCCGTAACTCCATAGGTACATAGGTACTACTGATACGACAACTATAAACAGTTTTCTATTATCAACAGATGCGACACTGCGACTGCGACTAATACCCGCGATTATCTTTCAGTTACAGTATTTCATTTATTTACTTTGTCTTGTAAGGGAAAATGTACTTTATATCATTATATTAAAGGCGAAGTTAGGATAAAGTATAATTGCAAGATTGCGAATGGTGCTTTATCGGTAGATTCTTATAGCATGTATGTATGTAGGCTTTTTCATGATGGCGCAGTAGGTTGAAAGTCAAGGTGACAGTTGTGTGGTTAAGTCCTATTTGGGGGAATGATTTTTTTTCATTTTCCCGCTCTGGCCAGATGGTGATATCAGCCACAATGTCTCGAATCCAAGCGGAATATGAAGAACGGAGTGTTTATTCGATTATTCCTCAATGAAATCTTTATAATCATTTTTATTACCTTCACGTTGTATCCCGCTGATAAAAGGATTGTTGCGCCACATGTTAAACGACGGCAATTAATACCTTGTCTTGTTCTGTTACCAGACCAAGGAAACGTAAATACTTCATTCGGAATCGAATCCACAACCGCAATGTAAGCGCAATGTTCAAGAGAAATCTTAGTAGTAAGAATATGTAACTTACCGTCATCAAAAATGCACCTCGCTCGACAACTCAGAGGTTACGACGGCCATCTTGGGGGCAATATCAGACACTACTTTTATACTATGTTATCTTTTAAGTTAAACTTAACCTATTTTAAAATTAAGTTTGCTAGAAATTATATGTTTTAAATTATTAAATCATAAATTATTTGGTTTATGGCCATAAACTGCTTTAAATATTCCACATACCTAGTTATATCTATATAAATATAAAAATCAAAAATAAATCAGCTTCACGCTCTATTTCGCACACAGCAAAGGCAAAGGGAACCTGTTGTGTTAAGACACTCTGTTCTCCACTTTCCGCTGTATTCTGAAGGCTTTGCGTGTTGAGTGGCGGAACTTAACTTAAATATTTAACTTGCAGGAGGTATAAGGGCGCAATGCAATGCCGCATAAAGTATGTAAACGCCTCGATACGTGATACGTGCTCTCAAATATCTTTTTTAACACTCTTTTATTAGGTCTAGCTATAACTATATAATGAACTCTAAGAATATAGATTTGAACGTGTTAAAACTGGTTTAACGTAGCTCAGTTGACAATTCAATATGATGGTATCAACGAGCTGGTGTAATGATGGAACCAAGTATTAACTTGGTTCCATCATTAACCTCGAATGGCTTACTATTAAGTAAGCCATTCGAGTTTAGGCTCATACAATTTATAGCTCCGAGCACATTCTTATAGCACTTATGTATGAACCTGAAAATCTAGTGTTAAGACACTCCGTTCCTATTAAGAGTTCCGTTATCCACATTCCGATGATTTATGGAGACATTGCGTCTTTTCAGCTCGTTAATCTTTTTTTTTTTCAAGTGCGATTGAACCCACATCCGTCACGTTTACAGCAGCACGCCACGACTTGCGACGACTGTTGAAAGTTATTATAGTATTTTTTTTAATTAGGTATGTTATTTACCTTTTCTACTATTATCTATTTACACTAATATTTTTCTCGAGAAATTAAGCACACAAAACTAGAAGCTAAGCTATTTCAATTTATTATAAGAATGAAAATGAAATATACGAAGGCCGTTTCATGGCTTAACCGGATATACCGTATATCGCGTTCCGCACTTAAACCTAAGAAGGATAATTGTATTCAATTCTCTTATAAATTGACTCCAACATCACGATCTTTGACGCTGTTTCCACTGTACGTAATATAAAAAATTATATGAAATTTATTAAAAAATAGACTTGGACATAAGAACTATTGTTAAATAAAATAATATAATACATATAATTCATTTACATATAATAAATGTATAAAACAATCATAGCAATTGCTTAAAATACATATACCTACCTAATTACTTTATTATTTATTATTATAACTACTTACGCAGATTTGAACCGTTTAGTACTGTAAGTAAGAACCGTATTTATAAATCATGTTCAACTCTGAGATCGACCTTGAGAGCGATCATAGCTACTTACAGATATATCATATTCACAGATCATCTATGAATGGAATCAACATCTCCAAATGGATCTTGGAGTTGAGAGCGGTTTATAAATACGGTCCTAAATACGTACATAATTTTCTTATTAATGACTTTTGTCTAACATCTATGATATTGTTTAATTTTGTACAATCGTGGCGCAGTGGCATAAGCTTGGTGACTGGACTAAAAGAGGCGGTTGAGGGTTTTATTTCTACTTGGGGGAATTAATTATGTAATATCTTCATTTCCTCGCTTTGTTAACAAAACAAAAAATGAGGCAATTGCGATTGAGTTCTGCCTCTAAATGTATGATGTCGAGTTAATTTAACTTAAAATGGAACATGGAGTGTCTTAACACTACGTCCCCTCTGCTAACCTTGCTAACTGCTACTTAAAATAAATCCAACTTTTATACAATGAAAACTTGCCGTGTCTAAGGCTTCATTTAAAAGTTGCATATTTAGGCGGATCTTGAGTGAGGTTTAAGCTTTTAAAAAGAATCATCGCGGTATAAACGCACAGCCGGAGGGGAAATGTGTTATAACTTATGATATATATAGATGCAATAAGTAGTTGTGATTTTATTTACGATTTAAATTAACAAGTTAAGAAACCTCACTAAGAAAATATAAATCATTTTGAATGAATCTATTTAACAATAGATTCGAATTCGATTATTTATTATAATTCCATACTCAAAACCATAAACATCCTGTGGTTGTTTACAAAACGGACAAAAGTGTATGACCAAATAAGATATATTATACGCAACTAATTTGCTTGAAATAAATCAATTATTTTTTTTAAGTAAGAGTAACGAAAACTAAAAAAATAAATAGAAAAGAATAAAGTATATATTGTGCACAGAAAAACATACAAATAACAGAACAATAACACAAAGGCGGTCTTATTGCTTCAAGCAATCAAAACATTTAACATAAATTATCAATAAGTGAAGAAAGGATTGGATGTCTTAATATTCTTTAGTTAGCCTTTAAATTGAGAAAAATGCACAACAATTTTTCATGTATCATGTAATAAATATATTATTTATAATAAAAAGATATTTTTAAGTTGTAAATTAAGAGAAAGCCACCAGCGTCTGTACATCCGCATAGCGCAGACTCACATTAAATCCGCGCCAGGAAATTGCTTCCGCCGATTTGTTTTTACTCCGACTCCTGCATAATGACATTAGCCTATAAAGTGATCTGGTCTGCCGTACTATTATATTATAGAAATCCTTTTTAAATTATATTTCATTTGTTATAAAGTAGATATATGTAGTATTTCTTCAAAATATTACTACAGATTATAAAAACAATACATTCAAAAATGCAAAATAATAAATGAGGTTTTAAAAATAATTTACTATAAATATATATTACAATACTGTGGCCAGTCGTTGCGAAATGGTACAAAGTGTGGCTGTAAGCGCGACTGATTGTGGGTTCGATCCCCACTCTAGGAAACGAAATATTTATTTAAATTTATATTTCCATTTCTTCGCTCTGTTGTTCAGGCAAAGCGCGGCGTTGAGTTTACCACTTCGCACGTAATGCCTCCAGATTCTGACACTAGGGTCCCTCTGCCTACCCTGATGTACGCGGAATACAGCGTGAAGCTGATTTAATTTATTTTTTAAATCCTCACATAATATATAGATAGTAAATCATATTTTTTTGCATTTATTAATAAAATTTCACCATACATCACAATCGGATTCATCCCCAAACAACCCTTATTAAGTCATCGGGGCGTGTAATTAAAAAATAGAGAGTGTGAAGCGATTAGCTTACGATAGGGTACTAGTGACGTTTAAATTTAACTCCTATTTTATTCACATTTTGTAATATTTCAACGAATATTTACATATCGATGACAGAAATTGTAACTTTATTATTATAACTGAATGCATAGTAACGGATTTCTTTTTTTTTTTGCGTGGTAAAAGGATTAGGATTAAGTTACGTTTTTATTTAACATATGTTACATTATTATAGATTTTTATAATTAATACATATTTTCATATAATCTAATGGTGACTATTAAAAGTTATATTGTAAATTTCACGTTCCTTTTCGTTTTTAGTTTATTAATTTATTGATTTATTTATTTATTTTAAGCCTTTTTCTGATAGCAAAGATCCTCGTGTCGAGACATTCCATTAATTTTTTTTTTATTTCAAAAAAAATATAATTGCCATACCTATATACTGTTTTAAAATATACTAGAGGATCTGTTGACACATAAATGATACGCGTTGCCATAGCAACGTGTCACTTTATGAATACAAGAGTGTATATTTATATTGTCAAACGCATGGTAGTGTGTGTGTAATATTTTATTTATTGATTTAACGTACTTTATAAGCATTATTATTATTTAATTATTAAACTATAAGTGTGCCAAATTTTATAGTCCTCCGTCCGCGCAATTTTCGTAATAAGTAATCCAAAATTTTGTTTCACGTATTAATATATAGATATTATAAATAATGTTTACTAAGACTTTCAGACACAGTTACCTAGGTTATATTTTCTTTTATCTTGAATTATTATTAGTTGGCTTTCTGCCATAAACATGTAAATTAAATTTAACTTTTTTGTATTTATTTGTAAGCAATAGGTGTGACTTGAAACTGTAACCTTCATATAAATTTGTGAAATAATATTTTTCAACAACGTACATACAAACAACTCAAAGAACTAGAAATAAATGTTTCAAATATGATTTAAAACATGTTTTAGTATATCACAATATCTTTTATACGACAGTTGTAGATTGATAAGTTAATTAGTCATTAACGGCGAAACATATTTTTTTATTTCTCAATTAGTTAATTAGTAAAAAACACGAAGAAAATTTAAAGGCGGTTTATTTTGAATAATATAACAGAATATTTCAATACTTTTGGCTGATTTAACTCTATCCACCTTGCAAATTGTAGAAAAGGATTTAACTTTAACATTATATATTACATTTATCAAAGGACACGTGTTTTATTAGTAATATAATTTTAACTATTATCAAATGTGATCATAAAAAATGAATTCGTTTCACATCTCCACCCCCGGCGTCCCGTTCTACGGTATTAGCTGTTTACTCGATCGTGAGATTAGAAATTATGCGCGCACACCGCTCTCGCTGTCGCACCATTGTTGCTGTGAAAGCATTTTAAACGATTACGTTTATGGAAAGATTTGTAAAAATTAATTGTTGTTTATAATATATTATGAGGATATATTAAATGTTTTGGGCTTATATTTAGTTTTTTTTAAACAAACGACAGAACAAGTTTTTCGAAATCAAATACAGATAGAATCTGAAAGATCGAAAGTATTTCAATAAAAGACTCAAACTTCGATCGCTTAAAATATTTTTTATAATAAAAAATATCTTTTTCTAATATCTCTAAGAATATGTGTGTGCTTCAACAAAGCTTCATGATAATCGGTTGATTTGTATTGAGATTATTAAGCGCAAAAAATTGTATTATAAATTTGACATGTCTGTGTATCTGTCTGTGGCACCGTAGCTCCTGAATTAATAACCCGATAAGAGTGCGGTTTTTCTAAATCGAAAGAGTTACAAGCAACTTTGCCAAAATGAGATAGTATAAAAATAAAAATATTAGATAAATATTTTTGTTCGGGGATTTTTAAATTTTTCACAATTTTCTTGGGATTTCAATAAATTATTAACTTTGTAAAAAGTCTAGGCAATTCATGTAATACCTACTTATACTTAAGTCGTAAAATATAATTTACGAATCTTAAATTAAGATTAAACAAATTTATAAAGAATGTGTATAGAATTCAAGTCCAATTCAATATCTATTTATCACATATACTTATTAAAAACATTGATTAGAGAAAAACAAGGACTAAAACAGAAAATACAGCTTAAAAAAAACCAGAAAAATATTTTTGTTTTAATAACATTTAACTTTTTTTTAAAAGTATATACAAGAAAATAAAGTTAATAATGATATAAAACTAATACAATGACACAGTTTAATACGAATAAAAAAACGAAAACCACCAGCAAAAGTTCGCAAGGAAGTTCCTATACACGCATAAAACTCGATCAAAACTCCCGACAAGGGTGTTCAACCGTAAAATGGGCTCTTTCGTATATCGATTTAGGGTCGCTCTGAAAGGAATTAATATACTGCCATTGAGATTCCGCGTGCATGTTTTGGAATATTTTTAAAGAAATACTTACAATAAGTTGTGGCTGAGCTTTTCTTGTGAAAATAACTTATTTTATAAGTTGACAGGTGTATGAATTTATTTTATAATAAGAAATAAATCAGCTTAGAAATTAGCGTTGACAGATAGAACGGAACCTAAGATCGAATCGAATCGAGGATCGAGGGATCGAATTTACAACCGTCGTGTTACAGTCACACTCCTATGCCCCTGCACCACGACGGCATCTTATACGGCCTTTTTTTACAAGGTTTATAATTACCTTGCCGAGTTAATTAATGTGTGTGAAATTTCGCAAGCTCAACTTGACCCGCTTCCCAGTGTCCAATTGAGCTGAAATTTGGATTACGAGTCAATGAAATAACACATAATCGATATGTTGATGTTAACCCAAAATTGCTGTCACAACAAAATGGCGGGTAACATTTTTTTTTCCCACCCACCTAATATGAGTAGGTAGCTATGGAATGAAAAGGCTCGATTGGTAGTTCGCTTGCTTGGTTTTAATAATTGGTTTTGTGCTATTATCGACTAAAACTTCAATATTGTCATATTATTCAATACTTTATCTACACTCGGGACAAGGTACCTGTAGATACTTACGTACTGCTTATTTCTATTAACAAAATAGAATTCTAAAGTCAAGAGTACTTGAAAACGAAATATAATAAATAAAAATGAATCCATTTCTATGTGCATATATGCGTGTGCATATGATTTTTTTTTATAATAAAAAATATTGTATTTAATTAATTCCTATAACCCAACAAACTTTAAGTTAATAAAGTCAATTATCTCCAAAACAATAAAGTGACAAGATCTGTTCTACAAGTTTGATTCGTCATCTTATTGGAAATCCTATTTATACTGAAGATCAGTGAATACTTTGCTGAAGATATCTCGGGAATAACTTGCAAACGCTCATTGTTTTACTTCAAACTAATCTATTTGAAGGAGTTTGGCTATTTATGCTATGTACAAATGTATACAGTACGTACAGCAGGTTCTCGATCTAAATACGCGATACCTAGCTATCTATAGTAATAGTATAGGTATAATAAGTTCTTTGATTTTCACGATTATAACACATTTTAAATGAAATTATTTTAACCGGATTAATCGCGTATATTTACGCGTTTATTTAATACAAAATATACGCGATTAATCCGGTTAAAATAGTTTCATTTAAAAAGTATAGGTATACTTATTGTAGTAGATACATAATATAAGTGCAAATATCTATAGTTTGATTTTTATCATAGTTAAAAAATTGATCACCAAACATACTTATTTTCAAAAAAAAAATTGTACATAAACATTATTTAATGTACATATTATGAACCTTTCAATCTTCCATCCCACTCGAGAAAATTTAATGTTTAATATTTTATTTATTAATCCGGTTAAAATAGTTTCATTTAAAAAGTATAGGTATACTTATTGTAGTAGATACATAATATAAGTGCAAATATCTATAGTTTGATTTTTATCATAGTTAAAAAATTGATCACCAAACATACTTATTTTCAAAAAAAAAATTGTACATAAACATTATTTAATGTACATATTATGAACCTTTCAATCTTCCATCCCACTCGAGAAAATTTAATGTTTAATATTTTCATTTTATGGCTCTACGCGGCAAAGCGTGGCGTTGTTTCACTGCTCAACACCAAAAGCGCAACGCCTCCAGAATTCGGCGGAAAGTGAAAAGCGGAGTGTCTCAACACTAGTCTCCACTGCATACCCTGATACAGCGTGAGCTTAAAGAAAAATCTTTTCCCTACAAACGGCAAACCTAATTTCCGCAGTACAAAACTACGTAGGTACAAGCGATAGGCATGAGATCGTACTTGGCAGTGGTCGCTCAATGCAGCGGCTTTGTGATGCAGATAACCTTAATCCCTGTCTGTCGGCGACGTGTCAACACCAGCCCCGGCTTACGGAGGCTGATGTGGATATGACTTTATAGTGGGATACTATTACTATATTATAATATGTATTATAATAAAATAATATTAGAAAAATTATCTAAAATATGGAGCCGTCGTGGCACAGTGATTGAATGTAAACGGGAAGGTTGTGGTTTCGATTTGTACTCGGGGGGGTTTTATTTATTTTCTCACTCTGGAACAAAGACATAACGCGGCGTTGACTTCCGCCAAGGACATATAAATATATATTTTTACAGTTGCATTGTGCTTATTAATTATTCCTTCCTATTATTTACAATAACATGTTATATTTTCCAAATTTATTAAAAATATATATATTATAGTATAAAGTATATTATCATCGTCGAGTTACTTATCAGTCAAATTAGTCACTTATGTGAATGCTACTCCAGCTGTATAAGTAACTACTAACTTTGAGAAAAAGTAATATAAAGAGGAATATCAATATTAGTATATTAGAATATAATTTTATTATTTAAAAATTAATATTCAAATTACTTCAGCTAAATCAAATTATTAAGTCACACACAAAAACACTGGCACAAAACTTATTTTCTTTCATTTTATTATCAATTTATGTACTGAAGTCGTATCCCCATTTTACCAACAACGACGGAACAAGCAACAGCGCGAAAGGATTATGAAGGGCTGAGATAGCAATTTGCGGCGTACTTAATTACAAGATAAATTAGTATGTAAATTAATAGACGCGCTAGCTGCCGCGAGTAAATAATGCCTGAGCTGTGAATATTAGTGTTGTGATTGATATTAACTAATAGGTCATAGCATTCATTTTGCGGGTAGTTTTATGCGGTGTTTGAAAACTTTAAGCTATAATTAGTTAGGAGGCCAGTCGTGGCGCAGGGTGTGTAAGCGCAACTGATTGTGGGTTCGATGCCTACTCGAAGAATTTATTTAAATTTATATTTTCATGCCTTCGGTGTGTTCCGTTCGGAGGAAGGAATAATTAATTAGCACAATGCAACTTTAAAAATATATATTATTTATACATAGTATATCTTCGCTTTCTGGTATAAAGGGGCTTCGCTTACAGTAATAACAAAAATTCTAATGGTAAATTCCCTTGAACTTACGACACTGCTTCGTTATTTATACGATATACTTAATTTCACACTGCTGCATAAAATTTTGCTCACACAACTTTCTTATACAATTATTATAATAACTTACATAAATAATTGTACTCGTATTTAAATTAATCAGCTTCACGTTGTATCCCGCACACAGAAGGATAAACAGAGGGAATCTAGTGTTAAGACACTGTTTCCCACTTTCCGCCGAATTGTAGAGGCATTGCATGTTGAGTGGCGTAGCTCTGGTGCCGCACTTTGCCTCGACACCAGAGCGAAGAAATGGAAATATACATTTAAATAAATATTTCATTTTCTCGAGTGGGAATGGAAGCCACAACCAGTCGCGTTTACAGTCATATTTTGTGATTTTTTTTACATATATAACAATTAAAAAATATAAACAAATTACTTTAAAAGTTAGGTAACCTATTCCAAGAGTTTTCACTAAGTTATATAATATTCCCCATTTAGAGTGCCATAACATCCAATATGATGTTTAATTAATTAAATAATACTTTAGTGGCTAAATCAAAGTAATTACTCTTTTGCTAGGGTTCCCAAGTACCAAAGTTTACTTAAGAAATAACTCACAAATTCAAACAAACCAAAACGCAAACTCAACAAAATAATAGGGGAAGAAGCGATCTCAATTACAAAAATTATATTTGCACAAAGAACAATGTGTTTGCTGATATAATATTAATAACGATTTGATTCCGCAATCGGCGGCCATGTTTGTATAGCTGTCAAACAATAAAGAAAAACGCATGCGCGCCACGTGCCAAGCAAGTTATAATGTAATAGACCGATGACTCTACGGTATAATGCCAGAGGGATTTTATATAAGATTTATCTTTGTATAATAACATTCACACAGGTTTTAATTTGTGGGAATATTATGATAACCACATGAATTTAATAATATATAAATATAATATAAATTTACGTTTTTTTTATCGTAATAATAACTCTACTGTTTATTTTTTTATCCACACAACCTTGATTTAATTTGAGAACTAATAATGAACTTTATCTAATTATGATTATTTCTTTAACAAAAAATATAACTGTTATAATATATAAACTATATGCCAGTAAGCTGTAAAATAATACCTGTTTTTAACGAGTAATATCATCTACTTATTAACAAATAAAATATAAGATATCAAATGGCAATTTTGGCGAGAGATTGCGTGGATGGTATAATCTCTCCCTTGTTTATTTCGTTATTTGATTAGATGTTGTCAATGCGCCCCAGTTTTTTGAGGAAATTATGTTTATAGCCGCAAGCAGTGATAGTGATCTGTTTGTAAACTAGAAGGGTATTTAATTCATTAAATGTTTTATTTATTTTTGCTAACCACTAAATAATTTTCGGAAACCATTATTTGTATATTTTGCTAGGTATACAACTTAACGGCCACATGATATCTACATTGCAATGTACGTGTTATTTAAAAAAATCTTTACTATAATCAAATAATTTATTTATAATCTTCATAATGCTATTTTAATCTTTTATTTCACAAGACAATTAGAACAAAAGTCAATTCATTTGTAGTAATTAATCCATATCGAGGGTATAACTGCGCCACCCGATAGCTTTGACATTTCTGTTTAAAACATAATGGAATAAAGAAACAGTCACTTGCCAACCCTCGGGTAGGGGCAGATTTTGATACCGAAAATTATTAGTCTTGATAAAGTTAAGAATAATAATTATTTTGTGCTATGAAAGTTTTAAAAAAAATTAAATAAATTATCATCACTGATAATTATAAAAATTAATTACTAAAGAATATAGTTTATAAGCTATTTGTTCTTTTTATCAATATTGTACACAAATAAAAAAATATAATGAACAATAAAAAATAATATACACAAAAAAATATAAAAATAGACAAAGATCTATTAATTTTCCCACGACTACGAATATATTGCCTTTTTTTTATTTTCAAATATCAAAACGTTGTGAATCAGTATAGTGTGTACGCTAGCACCATTCAGAACGAATCACCGTACAAAAATGATATTATTATACGTAATCCGCGAACAACTACGAGATTGATATTACGCTGGGGTAGTATTGACATTAATTTATATGGATACAGTTAAAAATGTATAATGGACGCTCGCGCCATTGCTAATAAACTCCCCCGGGCGTGCTGACGAACTGTTTTATATTTATAATAACAGAATGTACAATTTTTGTGTTACCTTTTGTCACTACTAATAATGTAAATAAATAAAAATATTATTGATTTCGAGTAAAATATATTATTTATAAAAACGACAGCGACTCTACACGATTTTGACAATTGGCAACATAATTTGCATATATTAGAGTTTTCTGCTTTCATAGAAATTTAAAAAAAAATTAAGATCAATTTCATTCGATCAATCAACAAGAATTATAAGAAGAATATAAAGATATATATATATAAAATTACATATAATATTGTTATGTATTTAATATTTAATAAAAAAAACCAAATTACTAGTAAAATGCCACTAGCATGTTTCAATATGATGGATCAGTCTTCATTAGCTATTATTTTACCATTAGGTGACCACTTTTTCACAAGGGAACCTTTAACTTTGATAATTCTGTAACGTATCACAAATTGTTTTTAATGTAATTGTTCTTACCTATTCAAAGCTAAATTGGCTTAAAGTTTACAAAAGTTTTTTTTTTATGGAAAAGACACGGCTAACGAGCGTTCGGGTCACCTGATGGTAAGTGATTACCGCCGCCCACGGCCC
>DWAO01003041.1:0-14842 GCA_018230605.1 Heliconius congener | reverse complement strand
AAAAACACTAGGTTCCCTCTGCCTACCCTGCGGTGTGCGGGATACAGCGTGAAGCAGCGTGAAGCAAAATACACATGAAGCTGGAAAATAAAGTCTCGAAAGAAATTGAAGAAAAATGAGTGTTAAGTCACTCCACATTTAACCATTGGGAAGCGGAACTCAATAGTTCCTTCAATTTCACTTGTTCTAAGAAATATTACATTTTATCATGTTATAATGTGTCGTATCCGTCGTAATATCAGATGTAATTTATTTCGATATGAAACAAGTATGACACGCAACGTTTTTGAGGTGAAGGATCGGTATCGTCGTCATTTAAAAATTACACCTTCGTGTGTAGCTCACATTATATTTTACAAGTACATATTATTACCAAAATGGATGTGATAATATAAGAAACGTTATGTAAGTTACAAGATTTGTAGGTTTTAGTGTTGTGCTTTTTTTTTATTATACGTAAACTACTTTAAAAAATAGAAGAAAATAAAGGAGCTCTTATATTTATAATTAAACAAGTTACAATTTAAGTATATGAATTAAACACTTAATCTATCAAACATCGAAACTAGTGTTGAGATATTCCGCTATTCACTTTATGTCTAAATTCGATATATTATTTTATATCGATATATATATGCTAATTATGAACATTGCTACCGATATTGACTTTCATCATCACACAAATACATTTAGTAATGCGATTTCCTCGTAAAATGGTAAGCGGTGATTAAAACTCGCGAGATTCGAACCGCCACCTTACGCAAGATGTTTTGTCTCTATCGCACTTTTAGTTTTTTATACGTTTGTCCCGCTTGGCTTTGACCGAGTTCAACTTACTTTCTTGTTAAAATTACGACAGATTTTTTAAGTCATCTTTGCTTTGCTTCCGGTCGGTTGCTAAATATTTTTGTTCAATTTTCAAATAATAATATTTAAAAATGACCGCCAAATATTGTTTTTGTATTTAGTATATTTTGAGAGTAAATTTTTTTTGGAATTGATTGCCGGAACGTCGAAAGAACTAAAGGACTGAACTGAGTTAATTTTTTTAATTAATTTGAAGATAAAATCAGTTTAATAATAATACCTTTAAAACCTATGCTAATATTAAAAAACTGTAGAGTTTCTTTAAACGTGCTATTCAAATCGGGCCTAGTGCCTGTATAAATTGAAGTTGAATATTATTTTTGTGTTGAATCGTACATTTTCACGTCTCCAGAATTTGGCAAAAGGGGAGAAGTGGAGTGTTTTGGACACCAGGCTCCCTCTGCTTACTCTACTGTGTGCATGATACAACGTGAAGATAAAGAAAAAAAAACATTTATTTGAAATTTCATCATAATCCACACATCGCGTAAAGCATAAATACGTTTTTATGTAGTAATAGCGCGACTTTCAAAAAACCCGAATATGACGAAGCACTTTCATAACGTTACATAAAGAATTAAATAAATACAACCATTTTACACACTATATGAAGAATGAACATAAAAAAGCCAAGTGGTATATTTTAGTAAAAATTAAATATCTAGTTAATTTCGTTTTTTCAACGACTGGGCTTAATTTAGTTAATTTTAATGTTGTTTTTTTTATTAATTTTGATTTTGTTGGTTTTTTAGAGCTTGTATTCATGTCAAATTGAACACAGTAGTAGCAAAGAAAAGAGAAAAAAACAAAAGCTGAGGTCGTCTTTGCTCCGGTCGCGCTAGATTGTGAGATGAAACATCACGGTTGTGGATTCGATTCCCACTCGAGAAAATGAATTACTTAATATTTTAATTTCTTCTATTTGATAACAAAGGCAAAGCACGGCGTTGCAACGCAATGCTTCGAGAACGCGAAGGAAGTGGTGAACGGAAATGTCTTGATGGGAATGAACTTGTCTTAACACTAGGTTCCTAGGTTCCTAGTTTCCTAGAGATCAATAAATGCATTATTTTATACAAACAAATATATTTAAAACTATTAGATCCTGAGAGTACCACGTCCAACCACACCTTGCTCTGTGCGGGATACAACGTGAAGCTGATTTTATGTTAAATAAAAAAATTGAGTAATTTGTGTTTGCTCTCGCATTCATTTAATTCGCAATCAATGCAATGCAAAGCAAAGCAAGTAGTTTTTGCATGTATATGTCTTATTTAAACGTAATTTATATTCTATAAAAATAAACAACTAGTTTATTTCCAAAGGCAATGCTGTGACATGTTGTGTTGGCCGACATACTAAGATTTATTTATGTTTGTACCATATAAGCGAAAATTCCTACAGGTTGCGATAATATTTGATTTTATTAAGAAATTAAATATTGATTTACTGATTTAAGGCCGTCGTGGCGCAGGAGCACAAGCGTGCTGCAACTGTAAACGCGACAGGTTGTGGGTTCGATTCCTACAACGTAATGCCATATTTAATATTTTCATTTTCTCACTCTTGTAACGAGACGAAGTGCAGCGTTGAGTTCAGCCACTAAAAACGCAACGCCTCGAGAATTCGGCGAGAATTTTGAACGGAGTGTTTTAACATTAGGTTTCCTCTGCCTACCCTGCTATAAGCGAGGTACCGTTGATTTCACCACGTTGGCTATGTTTATGTCTCTAAAAGATGACGAATAGTGGAGAACTAAATATCTTACCTTTCTACTCACTGTAGGACCTTACGCTAAAGAAAAAACTTTAAAAAGCTTATCGTGAATTAACAACTTCTTTTTAATTTTTATTAAAATGGCAAAAGAGTTACCATATAAATTATACTATGGAATTCCCAAATAATAAATTACCACAAAAATAACTACTACAAAATTATAACCAGATTTCTATGATATTGATATAGGAATCTGGTTTTATGACATCTAAGTTTCTAATTCATCTATTCATAAAATATAAAACTTAATCTTCAAAAACAGGTTTTAAAACACAATGGCGGGATGTCCAATATATGTTTCTTTTATATTTTCATTTAAGGTAATATATTTATCATGCCAAAGATCACCATGGCTTATGGTGACCTTTAGCGTGATAAATATACTTTATATGATAATTGCAAATAAATTACATGATTTGATATGATTGGTTCTGTCGAAAGACATGGGACGCAACGTTTTATTTCGTAAAAACGTTGCTATAAAAAGTAATTATAATAATCGTTTAAGAAATATTTTTTTTAAACGATTGATTTGCGAAACGCTTTATAATTTTACGGCGTAGATGCCTGAAAATTAACAATATTTTTTTGTTACTGATGATATTTTTTTTCTTAAAAAAATACTCTAGTTTTTTTATAGCATAGCAGGGCAGCCAGAAGGAACCTGGGAACCCGATATTAAGACACTCTGTTATTTTTAAGACGCCTCTGTTCCCCACTTTCCTACGATTTCTGGAGGCAACACGTCTTGAGTGGTGTGTTCAATGCTGTGCTTTGCTTCGTTACCGGAGCAAAGGAATAAAAGTATTAAATCGTTAATTTCCACGACAGGGTATCAAACTCATAACCTGTCGCGATCACCGTACGCGCTTAGTCGCGCACTTCTGTGCCCCGGCGCTACGTCAGGCCTTTAATAATGAAGACTAAGATCTTTTAGGATTTTTTTGGGATTACTAAAGTAGTTGCGAATCTTTACATATTAACCAGAATAATAACATATAAATCATTTTGAAAGTTTTTTTAGCTTTATATTATTATGTCGTTTAATAAATATTCTAAGTTAATATCCCTCATTTGTCCATTCTCTCGTGAAGCCAGTCGAGGCGTAACACCCTAGAACATGCTCTGATGGTCGCGCACAATGCCCATTACAAAATTGTGTTACTGCATATTAAAAATAAATTATAATTTAAATATTACACATTCCATATTCATTAAGATTATGTAATATAACACATCACTTTAAATGAAACTAATTTAACCGGATTAATCGCGTATATTTAATTAAACTCAACACATCACTTGTTTAAACATACTTTTTGAACATATCCGAAATTAAATCCGGCCTTCTCGGATTACATGCTCGAGCGATTTTATCATAAAGTATATTACTATGTACCTATATGTCCACATTCCTTGACTTGAAAATAGAACTATACAATATTATATTATAAAAACATTTTTATTATTCAAGAACTCAAATTCAATTAAAAAAATATGTTTAATAGTTAATAATAACTAATATTTTTTATCTCCCCTCGGAGACATTGTTTTCTTTTTCCCGATTTGACAATATAAAATCTGGTGTTCAGTATTGCCACTCAACACTCAAATTAGAATAGAAAACGAAAAACAGGTCTGATGAAATTTAAAAAAATGTAATATTAAATTAGCTTCACGCTGAATCCCGCACACAGCAGGGTAGGCAGAGGGAACCTAGTGTTAAGACACTCCATTTCCCACTTTCCACCGAAATCTGAAGGCATCGCGTGTTGAGTGACACAACTCAACGCCGCGCTTTGACTCAACACCAGAGCGAAGAAATGAAAATATAAATTTAAATACATATTTAATTTCCTCGAGTGTGGATCGAACCCACAATCAGTCGATTTTGCAGTCACACTTTGTGCCTCAGCGCCACGACTGGCCTGGATTGCAATGTATATGATAAAGAAACAAACTAAAAAAAAACATTCCCAGAAAATTTGAATCATTGACCACAACTTTCAGTCAAGCACGTCCCAACAGTCACAATGGAATTAATACACGTAAATAATTTATATAAAGGTGTGAAAAATGAAAATTCAATGGCTAGAAAGCGATCGGGTCACATAATAGCAGTGAATTAACGCTAATGGCTTCCGACCACTGTCGCGGTACGAAGAACTTTATCGTTATTATAATAAAACGTGCTATAATATAGTGATGTGAAGGAAGTGACGGACGCTCTCTCTTTATAAATAATATAGATTATATTAAATTAATTATAAATGTTATGTTCCGATAGGCAGATTGATAAAAACATAATTGACTTGACGTTCTTTTTATTATAATATTGACTGGTGTTGGAACTTAAATATATAGGTAGAGTAGAGTTTTCTATATATATAGTTATTGTGTATAATTTGTAAATGAATATTATAATATAATTAAAAAATAAATTTATTGGCACCTAATCAATTCTATACATGTATTTTAAGAAATAATTAAATACTTTTAGAAATAACGGCAATAGGTGACAATAGAAAAAAAATAATTATGATATTCAATTTTTTTCTAAGGTCATTGTGTCACAGCGGTAGGTACGCGGTCTGATTCTAAATTCAATTGTTGTCAATTCGAGTCCCACTTAGGGAATGTGTTATTTTTATTTCATCGTTCTGGCAACAACATGACGTGCAGCTAAAATAAATAAATACACACTTAAGCGGAACTTGTACCCATAACCTTTGTCTATAGTAAGATACTTCCCCCACTACACCACAGTGGCCTCAAGTTTTTACGTCATTCTATATTCACGGGTCCCCGCTGCTGGGCACTGACCTACAAAGCTAACTAGTTTTTATTTAACGCGCCATATCACATCTTATTTCATAAACTTTCATAATAACTTATACGTGATGTTTTAACATAACATAATTATGGCGCATTAAGACATAGGCAAGTAAAAATATTTGCTACGTTTGTTTGTCCCGCATCCAGCTGGGTGGACAAAGGGAACCTAGGAACTTAGTGTTAGGAAACTGTTTTCATTAAGACACTTTCGTCCCTACTTTCCGTTCTTTCCTTTCCGTCCACAACCATCATATTTTGTGCAATGCACACTGCCTCAAATAATATTACATATATTTTAAATAAGTACTTTCTTTTATTCTGACAGTACTATCTGCAGATCTATTACAACAAAGGGAGTCAAACAGGTGATGAGAACAGAAAGGAATGTGTATTTATGAAAGGTCCCAGACCCACTGTAAGTCACTGTTCGACATTGACCTACATTAGGGTCTTTCATCTATGTTCTATATCGTAAGTTTGACATTCTTAAGCATGATTTATAACGCAATGTATGAGACTATGAGATATATTTTATTGATTTTTATTATAGAAACTTTTTTATCTGTTTCTTATAGAGTTATTTTTTTTTATTTGGTTATTTTTTATCTGTATTTATTTGGTTTTTGCTCTAAATAAGTATTGTTTAAAATTTCAACTCATAACAAAAAAAAAACACCTTAAACCAGATGCTACACGCACTTATACCTACCTACGTCATATTTTAATAATCAATTAAAAAAATTACCCGTTTTACAAATTATGTTATAACAATAACTTCATGTCTCCAGATTTGTTTCATAAAGAATCTAGTGTCAAGACACTGTGTTGTCCACTTTCCTCTCGATTGTGCAACATTGCAGGTGGATCATCGGAAAGTAATACTTTGAAATCACATTAAACATCGTTTATATAGCAGTAAATATCTAAATCAAAGAATTTACAGAACACGCTTAACTTTTTGAACGTCAAATAATTCACCACAAGTTTTACTGCCTTAAACTTAATAAAAACCAGCGCAAAAAACTCTTCAGGACTTTTTGTTATCATTCTATACTTATACATTACATTACCGCATACAGGAATAACAAATTACAATATGCGCTATAATAGTCTATAATATGATACATATTATGTGTTCGAGCGTCTTATATCCGCGTCATAATCGGATATGCACATTAGTGCGGTGAAAGTAGTCACTATTCACTACTCATATACGCACTCTAAAGTTACGCAACCAGGTCCAAGCCGGTCCAAGTCACCGGCTACTTGTGTTAGGTCATGAACGATACCCGTAATAAGAAATAGAATTGTTACGTTATAACTCGACTTGAAGTGTATAAAAAAATTGAAACCTTTTTTATGAAGGTCTCAAGGCGGATTTTTAAAAAATTGTTCTTTTTCTTTTAAATTTTCAACTAAATTTGGATTGAAACAGGATATGCATTTTTAAGAAATATTTACGTGCGCTTGAGCCAAATACGCTTTAAATTAATGACTTTATATGATATATCAATATTTTATTTTGGAATAAAATGGTTCATTGAAACTACAAGCGCAGCTTACTAAAGTAGGTCCGGTTCTCACGTATTTATTCTTGATTATATAAGATCTTTATTTTTTATAATTTTGGAAGAAGGAACCTACTTTAATATATATTCTTAAAATTTTCGCAAATTTAAAAGTGGTTATACCCTTAGGCAGATTTGAGCTCTCTATAAATACATTTTTTTATTTTTTAACTAATAGAGAAATATAAAATTGTATATGAAAATTAAAAGTCTCAAGTCTCAATCGCTTTTAAGTTATACCATACGATTTTCTTTCAAGTATGTCACCTATCAATGTCTACAGACAGACAGTGTTGAATTGAATTGAATTGAATTCATAAAAGATTCAAATTCATAAAAGGTTTGTTTTTGTTTTTATTCTTTTCACGCCGTATTTTGCAAATTACTTACAGGGATAGAATATAGTCATTAAATTCTCTTTTGTTGGTGCCTTTAAATTTTTTTATTTATCATGTTTTCCACTATCAACATTGCAGTTTATCTAACCAAACCTAAATATAATATTTAATGTATATGCATGTCTAATATTTTCATTTCCACGTTCTGGTAATAAGGCAAGCGCGGTGTTAATTCCGCCACTCAACACTCAATGCATCCAAAATTCAGGTGTAAAAGTATCTTAATGGCAACGGAGTATCTTAACGCTAGGTTTTCATGTTCCCTCTGCTTATCCTGCTATATGCAGGATACAGCGTGAAGCTGAAAAAGAAGTGTATAAACACTCTCAGAGAAGGATGTACAACAACGTCTATTGCCATAATAAATAATCTATATTTTTTATTATAATTATAAGTTTTTTTAAATTTTATTTTACTGAAAAAGCAACAAATCCAATGATAAAGGCTAGATATCATTATTGTATCTAGTTACTTTTACTTTGCCGACGCTATAACCTACTGATAAACCATTACGAATCCCGTCACGTAAGCACAAAATTAGATGTATGTAGACCAAGTACGGAACAGAGAAAATAAATTATTTACATCAGTAATCTACCTTACAAGTTGATAGTAACTATGACTGGAATTGTTTTATATTACATATTCACTATTAATGAAAATAAAAATAAGTAATATTGGAAATAAGTTACTATCTTTTCCTCGTTCTGCTATGGTAATAAAATAAAGTGCGGCGTTAAATTCCGCCACTATAAACACAATGTCTTGGATATCTGTATGTACCTTGCTATATGCGGGGCACAGTGTGAAGCGAAATACTACAAAATATATAAAATAAAAGTAGCCAAGGCCCATTACTTATTTTATTGTAATTTAAAATATCACTTGTTATATAAAAAATTATAGTCATTCACACATTTTTTTATATTTTTAGTGTCTTTCCCAACGTAAACGCAACCATTATTTTTAAATAAATTTATTTTATAATTTTATTGTATTTCTTAACTTCACTCTGCACTTCGAACATAGCAGAGCCAACAGGAGAAAATCCCAGATTTTAGAACTTAGCGATAATACACTTAATATAATATAGCGATAATACAATACATTCCCCAATTGCCGCTTAATTGAGGTGGAGTGGCCAAAGCTACGAAATGAAATTATAAAATATTTCTTTCACCTGAATGGGAATTGAACCCAGAGCCGATTAATTTTCAGTCTCACGCTTGTGCCCCTGCGCCACGACGGCCTCTCTGAATTTTAATTCAATAAATTTATAAAAGATCCTTTGAGATCTGAAAAGTATTAAGCCTACATTATGACAGTTAAGTAATTCGAACATAATTTTAAATACTTAAAATGCTGTTGTCATTCATAGTAGAGGCCACTACGTCATTAATGATGAGACGTGTGGTCTACTATTGAAATGAAATAATATTTTGTAATAGCAACACCTATTTGTATGTATTGTAAATTTTAATAATGTGATTGCAAATTATGAATCGATACACCTTATCGATTTTCGAGGGTGGTCTGAATACCGAATAGAACGCCTCGTAAAGGATACAAGGACGTATCAATGAAATACCTAGTAAATACATTTAAAATTCCTGTCTTGTTTTTCTGTTACGATAAATTTTTTGTAAGGTTCTAATATTTGTTTTGTTTTTGTCATGTATGGTAGTCAAAATGCGGTTAGGTTTGTAATATAAGGATAAATCCTAACTACATCATTTATTTAATATTAAATTAAATATAACTATAATTCTGCAGTACTTAACGTATATTAAAAAAAAGAATATAGTTATTGGCAATTTTATACGGAATGTATGAAAAAAAAAAGAAACCCATGAGATAATGGATAGTTGTTTTCCCGCGTTTTTTGTATTTATTATTCGTTCATGTGAGTATACGAATGATATATATACAAATGTATAAAAAAGGAACAGTAATTGTTTTAAATAGTAACGAGTACAGAAATATAATTTCTAATTTGAAATTTCTCATAAGTTTCTTCTTTTTTTGTATTCATTCAATATAAAATTGTTTTCTGATTTTTTTTATTGAAACACAATTTTGTCCCGTTAAAATGGCACAAAGGAGAACATTTCTCTGCCTGTCAAGCTACATGAACATCAAAGCAAATTTAATAGCAAACCAAGGCGTATCTAGTGTTAAAACACTCCGTTTTCCCACTTTCCTCTCAAATTTTCTGATACAGACTACCCCGCCGCGTTTACAGTAACAAGCTGCGCTGTTGCGCGACGACGTCTCTAATATAATTTCTTATACTCTTAGCAAAGCAAGTATTGAAATAATGGGAGAGTAATATACCAAATATCATTAACTTGTCGCTTTCAACACTGGCATTCGAACACACAACCGGGTTAGTTACCAGTTGGGAAAGACACTAGGACATTAGGTTTCCACATCGTGTTGCAGTGAATAGCAATAACGAATTAGGATGCAAAATGCTTCTTCTTATACTTGCGCCCGTGACAATATAATTTTTTTATTAGAATAATTTCAGTGAATTTTCAATTGAAAGTTTTTTATACATATTTTATTGAATATCAACATTAAACAATTTCAAGAACGTGAGATATCTATGTGTGTATCGCCAAACAAGGATTTTGTCAAAATAAAACATCATTTTGGAAATAATTAAAAGTATATAAGTAAGTATATTTAATATTAATATAATATCATTTAAATGAATACATATATATTGTGATTATTTAATTTAACTTTTAGACGCGAAAAAGCGTAGGTCGTGCTCGGAGCCGCCCACGAGACATTGAAACAACCTCTATCCTCAATACTAATATATAAAAATATTGTATAAGTATACCATATAATCTACTTTACAAAATATATATTAAGTATACTATATAACCTAATTAAAAAACCTTTTTATAAAAACTTCAAATTCGAATGAAATTACAAACGTGAGACTGTAATGCGATCGGTGGGTTCGATTCCCACTCGAGAAAATGAAATATTTTCATTTTCTAGTTCTTGTAACGAGGCAAAGCGCGGCGTTGAATTCGGCCACGCAAGAAGGACGGAAGGATCTCAATGGGTACAGTGTCTTAACACTAGGTGCTCAGGTTCCAACCCTGGTATGCGGCTAAAAAATATCAAGTGATGTAACATTTTGTAAGCATTTTAAACAAAATTTAAGTAGTTATAGCAAAATCCTCTTACTTTTTTAAATTAATCTTATCATGTCATCTTAAATTAGACAACATTTTAAATGTCAGGATGTTTTTTTCTTATCTTGATGCATCCGTCTTAAGTGGCTGTAGTTGCAGCAATATTATATAAAATATATGCAATTATTTTTATACTATAATGTCCTTCTTCAATATTCCTTAAATACAATGAAGATAGCTAATCTTCTTCATAGATATTTTTATGAGAAAAAAATATTAAGAAACAATAGTTTTGTATACACTAATAATAATAATGGCAACACTGAATCAATGACGATCAATTCAAAAGTTTAAAGTTAACATTAAAATTAAAGTGATATAATGAATACTAAATCATATTCAAATAAAATTGATATTCATTTTCCTCTTGAAAGTTTTCTTAAGTGTTCGAAGTAACTCTTTTAAAGACACATTTAGCGATGTTCAACAGACACGGACAATAAAAATAAGTATAATAATGTAATACCTTTTACATAAATTTAAAGTTTAAATGATTATAGTCAAATACGTATTGAATGTTGACTGTAGCGATGTTTGCAGAACGAGTTTTTACGACACGACACGCCGCCATACATATTTGTTCAATAAAATATTTTAACGAATCACCTTCGAATGGATATATATAAATATTAAAAAATCAAAAACTAAAGGTTCGTGCTTGCCACTAGCAAATATTAAAATAGGTTTTTTTTAATTTTAAACGTAAACACTGTTCTAGGTTATTCAAAGATTGTGAAAATTAACGTGTCTTAATTACCGAGGTCTTCAACAATTAATTCGTATACTTATTTATTTTATGTTTTGACAGATCAATATCAGTACATTTACTTCAATAACGTATGAAAATTATATCGCAATATAACTAAAAAAAAAAAACAATGACATCTAGGCATATTTATATACAATTATGTTAATTTTCTATTAACACTTAAATAATAATATTATCTCCCAAAACTTCAAATTATTATTACGAACGAACAATCAAAACCCAAAATTTTAATATATTTTAAAGCCCACCATGCTGACAGCATGCTTATAATAAGTACCACTATAAAAAGTGATAAATACATTTTCAACGGCTTCGGAGGTCGCCATGCCACTCCTTTACTACTCGAACAGGAAGTTCACTTGTTGATGGTCACCAAATTGATCGTACTAAATTGTGATAAAATTAAAATATTTTACAAAATTTGAATGAGATTAAGGTGTTTACTAAGCAACACGTATATTAATATAATATATGTATGAATGAAAACACATGACTGTATCCACATTCAGAAGACCTACACGTCTGTCAGTCCATGAGTCTCGTATAACCCGATCGAGTCCTGTTGGCGTACTTGTTAAAGAATTTCTCGCAAATACGATCACGATCTAAAAAAATCTGTATGCGTGCACCACATGCGGATATATACTAAGCAGAAATAATGCAATAGGGTTTCGCTGACAATGATGATTTTAGCCTTAAACCTCTATTGAACGCTATTTATAATAAATGCGATTTTTATGCCTAACTTGAAATTACTTGGAATAAAAAGATAAGATTAAAAGTAGCTACACGAAAATGCTATCGACTATTGTGAGCTAATAATCTCATATCTACATAATTTTTTTTGCTTCACGCTATATGGTGCAGCAGCAAACCTGGGATTCTGGTGTTGGGATACCCCATTGTTATTAAGACATTTCCGTTCCCCACTTTCTGCTGAATTCTGAGACATTCCGTGGTGACTGGCGGAACTCAACGCCACGCCACGTTTCCAGAGCAGGAAAATGAGAATATTAAATATTTGATTTTCCCAATTGAGAATCGAACCCCCAACTATATAAATTATATAAATTAATTGCTATGTGCGCTTTTAGCAGATCTTCATAACTTTTAATATAAGTAGATTATATATATTTAATTTCATATTGTTATTAAACAAAACAAAGCGACAGACAGATAAGATAATATAAAAAAATATTTTTAAATGAATGACCATGATCTTACATTTTAAGTAAATCGGCAAAGTTCAAATACGTATAAAATACATGCATTAACTTGAGTAAATTACTTAAAGGTAATATTTATTTTTATAGTACATTAAACTTATTCACAATAACATTAATTTCGAGCATCGAAATTCGTAATAAAGTTACAATAGTTCTATATAATGAGATAAAATGATCTTGGCTTTAATATAACCAGAAAAAAGGTCACAGTGTAATCAGTGACCTTCTTCTCCAAATTATTCTTAGACGTCTTCCAATGATACTCTTTTGTATTTTTACTTATTTTTCTTTTGTATTCCGCTTATAGCAGGCTAAGCAGAGAAAACCTAATGTTAAAAGATTCCGTTCTCCATTTTTCGCTCCATTTTTTGTATGTTGAGTGGCGTAACTCAACGTCGACTTGATGTGATCACTTGCTATATAAACGACCATATCTTTTTTAAGTAAATGTATAAATACATTATTTTTTCCAATTCGCTATCTAGCTATCTAGATGGACGACAAAGTGATCTTATAAAGGTTCCTTATTTCTTTAAAGGATACGCGGAACCTCTAATAAAGCATGAATCTCAAAAAGATAAAAAAACACCTTAATCATACTCCATAAATCATACTCATAGTACTTTACATTATCAATAACTTCCGTTCGTCCTTTATTTCAAAAATACATGTTACTTACATTGACTTGATCGTGACCCCGAAGATTTTAAAGCTTCGCGGCCTTCCCTTGAATACGCAATGGATTAAACCGCTTTCCAAATTAAACTCCACTAATTATTGATTACCTCGTGCGTTAGTTGAGAAAAATATCTAAAATTCTATGAACATTATATAAAAAGAGTAAAAATTCATAAAAAAAAATTATTGAATATATTTTTTTGTGTGTTGAATATATTTATTAGTGACGGAGTTCACCTTATCTGAGTGAACATAGAGAAATGAAAATAATTTGATTGAAATTATTACCTCGATCGAATCGAGATCGGGATCGGCATCGAACTTACAACCACTTAAGTGTGTCATACACATCATAGAGGATCTTGCTGTCCATTCCTCCATAGTGGCTATATATTATTATAAAGATAAAAATTCCAAAATCATATATTTCTTAGAATATTTATAATATTTTAATGAAATTGATTATTTTATATTAATTTAAATAAAACTTAAAATAATAAAATATGAATTCCTTCCTATATAATTTTATCATTCTAACTAAATGTTGTTCTTATTGAACAAGGTCACAGAATACAAATTATAATTATCAATCTATTTGTACATAGTTTTAAAATAAATACTATTTTTGTGCTCGTATCTCTATATCCTACTAATAGTATAAAATCTAAAAGATTGTGAAGGTAGACGTATATTCCACTTTCACCAAAAACTACTGAACGAATTTAGATGAAACTACAGGAATAGGAACAACACAGACTACAATTTATATAAACTTTTTTATATTATTTACATAACATAACAATAAGTTAAGTAGGTGAAGCCGCGGGCGGGCCGCTAGTAATAAAATAAGCACAAAAGTAAACGAAACACAGGATTGATGAGAATCGTCAAAACAGGAAGTCGTTTGGAAGCCATCAGAAAGTTCTTCCTACTTGTGGCGGTAAAAGCCTGGGTTATTGACTTATGAGTTCAAGTTTAACTGACTGGTAACTCAAAATAATGACTCGTGGTAACCTTATATTAAATTTTAGTTCAACGCCCTTTGTAAAGGGTCGAGGACGCCTGTGAAATAGGGTTTTTAAAGGTAATTAAAGATTTATAGTGTGTAAATAAAATGGTTAAACTTGATATTTTAAAGCCAAAGTAGGCGCGACGGGTTTAATTTTCCTTCGAGAGCACCAAATTATTTTATTTCCTTGCTCTGGAAGGAAGGCACGATGCGGCGCTGAGTTCCTTTACTCAACACGCAATGTGGGAAATGTCGTGTCTTAACATTGAATTCCCTCTGTCTCTGTAGGTATACGAGATACAGCGTGAAGCCAAAAAAACATAATTTATTGAAATCTTAAATTTTACAGAATAATAAATATGAAACTAAATTATATGAACAATAATAAATATGAAGTTAAATAAATAATCTTTCGTAAAGTGCATTTCCACTTAGAAAACATTTTGTGCCATGTGATCCCGGCCTAGAATAGGATCATCCTGGTACTGGTGGTGTCGTAAG
>DWAO01003040.1:0-14843 GCA_018230605.1 Heliconius congener | reverse complement strand
ACCAGTGGTCCGCAGAGGCCTAAATATAGTCCGCGAACGATATATTGCGAATTGCACAGTAAAAAATGTATATACTTACATAGTGGTCCCTGCTGCCAAGAATGATAAAAAAGTGGTCCTTGATCGAAAAGACATTGGGAACCCCTGGTCTATATGTATGAAAACCTCAATAAAATTCTGCATGAATTGCAAGTGAGTAAAAAAGTCGGATAAAATTTATTACCTGCCTACCCGTACTTTCCCCCCTTCTTTGTGCTCATCTTATAGTCAAAGTATATAAAAAAATATTTCATACATTACCTACATGTTTTAGGTATTCTATACATTGTCTAGGTATTGTATAGAATATTGAATTAAACATTTTGCCGGTAACATACGAGTATACACGTTTAGTATGAATGACAATGCATGGTCGTTGTGTGGCGTCTTTATAAATCCAACTTGACGGAATATCCAAAATTAGCTACCAGATTTTAATTCGTATAATCGATATCGATTTCAACTCCAAATATTTATGCGAGTTTATAGTAAAAATTTAAAGAAAAAGTTAATTTTATGCATTTTTGCTTATTTTGATTTAAGCACGTTGAAGTTAGATGTTTTTTCTGTTAATTTACACTAACTACTTTACAACTTCTACAAAAAATTTAATGAAAATTATGTACAAATTTACGATACTGTAAAATACAACAATTTTTTACAGTAAAGTTGTCAGTTTGCACTTATTTACAAATCATTCCCTTTGATGTTTTCCTTCGCTTCCAACAAATGAAAATAACAACAATTAATTCCAGTACCGGCTAATTAATAGCTATCAAATTGAAGAATGAATTCAACGATCTTTTGTTTACAATATTTACTTTTATGACTTTCATAAATACTTATTAATTCGCTTTATATTCATGTATTTATTCTATTTTTGGAATAAAATATAAAACTTATCTATTATTTAAACGTATAAAAATTTTACATTTTTATACGTTTAAATAAGAGACTTTTTGTATATATAAAATAGAATCAGGGTAGAAAGAGGGAATTTAGTATTGAGACACTACGTTTATGACCTTACCATTGGAAATCGAGACATGATGAGTGGCGAGTTTCAATGTAACGTATATACACATATTGCAGTTTAGTCTTTTCTATTTCTAAATGTATAATAGAGATAACCTAAAGTTAAGACACTGCGCAGAGATACCTTGGTATCTCTCTATTTCCCAATTTCATAACGTGTGTAAAAATATAAACAGATTCAATATTTATATTAAAAAATACACATTGACTAAAAAATATAAAATACATTTTATAAAATATATATACATAGTCGAGACGCGACTAGTTGACAGTAACCTCCGGTTACAGATAATCAGGAATCAGGAATCAGAAATCAGGTTTACCTGATAAAATAAGGTAAATTAAATAACAAGTTAAGTTTATAACAGAATATCAACTTTGATTTAAGATTTAAAATGATTCAAATACACACAAGTGCAATAAGATATACTACTGTGGTCTACAGTCTACAGTGCTTGCGCAATCGGGCGGATAATATTACAATAATACATCTATACATAGCATGAATATTGAATACGTTGAAACATTTGTTTGCATTGTCCGCAAAATATTCTCGATACTAGTCGTCGTCGTCCGCAAAATTTGTTTGTGTGGATTTTAGACGTGAAATGGGAAATCACGTTATTTTTCGTTTCCCGCGAAATTTTGAGCTCTCCTCTTCTTCTCTCTCTTTTGTATTCCCCTCAACTAAACCATACATGCCACATTTCAACATTCTAAATTCAATAGTTTCGTCTGGGTATCGTCCGTCAGTCAAACTGTAGTTAAGCTGTAGCCCGCACACAGCTGGAATAGGGATAGGGATAGGAAGAGGGAACCTAATGTTATGACACTCCGTTTCCCATTTTCCACCAAATTCTGGAAATATTGTGTGTTGAGTGGCGGAACTCAACACGCAACCAAAATCAACACAAAACGCACAGTACAAAAAGAGGAAATTTTATTTCCTTTTTTTATCTTTACGCTGAATTCCACACAAAACAGAGTAGGCAAAAAATTGTTAAAACACTCTATTCCCTGTTACTGAAGCGAGAAAATCTAAACAATATATTGCCCCGAGTGGGACTCAAAAGCACAATACCGCTGCGCCACGATGGCCCCAATTACTTGATTTAAGATACCTTTTTTACAGATTTCATATCGCTTATTCGACGAATCCATTATTATAATATTGACAGTATAATTAAATAATCCGAATCGTCCTTGCGACTGACGCGGACGGTTTGTTTAAAGAGTATCGTATTGATTGAATCGGTTAATTTTATTCACAAAGATTCACAAGATTTTGCTTTATCGACACAAATTATTGAAATTTTGATTTTAATTTTGTTTTTATGATATCCCTTTTTGTGTTTTCAGTGACGTTTGTATGTTTTTGATTATAGTGAAGAAACTCCTTAGCGTTCCAATTATTCACAACGCGAATAAGACGTCGACGGCGCGATGAAATGAGAGGACCTTGGAGCGGTACCTGGAACTCAAGCAATAATCCACTGTTGTGGGCACGATAGGCATGCCCCCAAGCTTAATTGGCTAACGCTCCAACATATACTTTCGCGAAGGTCAATAAGCTGTAAATTTAACCTATAGCAAGTAACACTGCTACCATGGAACATAAGTGAGTTCCCGACTCGCACTTAAAATATATAATATACCAAAGTCTTTTAAAGAAATTGGATAACTCCTCATATTAAATACCAAGTAACTTGGAAATTCTCTTTTCCCTATAGAATAATTATCATACAGAACTAATTGTGATTAATAATAATTAATCATAATAATTAAGCGAAATTCCCGAAGAAATATTCCAGAAAACATTAATCCCGAAGGAGTCATTGCTATCGGAATAACAAACATAATTTTGCTTATTTATAAGAACCAAAGCACTCCTTCTCTATATAAACTATAACTTTTGCCAAATTTCCATGTTTCTATGTCCGCACAATTTTAGTAAAAAGGTTGTTGCTTCACATATTAATAACTAATATAAACAGATGATTTTATTAAATAAGGCTATCTTAACGCAATCGGACAGCATCTGAACGTCAACGCGATTGCTATGGGTTTGATTTAACTTATTAAAACTATATCTTTTAACAATTAAAGCTAAAAAAATCACAAAATTTAATAACGACCTAGCGAACTTGAGATTTGTAAAAAATGTCATTACAATATGGAAATCTATGGAAAATTGAAAATTCATCTACCTATATATATTTTTTCATAACAATAATCTACGTCGAAGTAATATATCTTACTAATAAGTAGTTATTAACACTAAGTACCTATACACATACAAATATTCCTCAAGCCGCTCAGGACTACTGGTTACAATTTCTTTACCTCACTTGATTGAAATACTGGAAGTTCATCAAGGCGACGAGCTTACGTATTGAGTTGCTAGTTCAAAGCTTTTTTCAAACATTTCAGATCAAACACTTCAGAGAGCTCCAGGATTAGAACCTATTGATCCGACGAGATCACCTTACTTTGCCCGTCGTAGAGGCAATTTATTTTGAAAACAGAAAATGAACTCACAGCTATAGGAGGAGTATAACAGACGGCTACTGAAATAGAATCCTTATTGCACAGCAGGTAAACATTGAATAGAGTAGGATTACTTATTTAGAATTTGACTTTTACTTTAGAATCTTTGTTTAAATTTTACAGGTTTTCTATACTTATTTGTTGGCAGTATACTTTTTAATTATTACTTATTACCTACTATATTGCGGCGTTGAGTTCTGCCTCTCAACACGCAATGCCTCCAGAATTCGGCAGAAAGTGGGGAACGGAGTGTCTTAACACTCGGTTCCCTCTCTCTACCCTGCGTGAAGCTGATTTATTTTATTTATCACCTACTATAAAATTATATTCATTTCCACTATTCAAATCCTGGCTCCATCATGAGACCATCTCGATGATTCCATATTATTGTATTGTCACCTAAGCCATGTACAGCTGCCAAGTTTCAACATGACTCAATTATTACAACTGGATCAAGTTCACATTATATTTCTATTACATGTTATTATATATATAGTTACATATAAAAAATTTACCAAGAGGCGCGGATTCAAATCCCGCTACGTTCAAATATTTATATGGTTGAAATAAATATATTCTGCTGTTAGGTGTAAAAGCAAAAGTAAAATCGCCGAATTCGCAGTCATCGCTAAGACACTGTTACCGGGAATTCGTTAAAGTAGAAATATTTAAGTCCACACCCAAAACGACCAGAACGGAGAACTGAGCGTCTAGACTATACACATATATACATACATATACATGTATTTGAAACAGATAGCTATTGGTATAGGTATGGTATGGCATGGAGAAGAAAAACTCCGCAGCAGTTTAGGTAACTCTTCAGTTTTTCTTTTTTATATTCACGTTGTATTATAAAAGCATGGTACGCAGACTTCATCTAGTGTTAAGACACTGTCCCTCACTTTCTGCCGAATTCTTGAGGCATTACGTGTTTAGTGGCGGAACTCGTTGTCTCGTTACCAGACGGAATGAAATTATTAAATATTTAATTTCCTCGAGTAGGAATTGAACCCACAACTGTCGCGTTTACAGTCGCACGTTGGTGCTCCTGGCTGATAACTAACGGGCTTGAGTTTTATAATTTTGTATTTTATAATATTTTTATAAGCAGCCGTAGCCAAGAGGATCCAACACAAAGCGAGTTTCAAATAGTAACAGCCGGCTCCCAGGCCTCATTTCTCAGAACGATGCAGGTAGACCGTTTATTTGTTCTCGTCGCTTTGTTGACCGGACTAATATTCTCGTATACCTATATGAAATACTTCATTATCATAACTTATCGCGTTGGAAATATCTAAGCTAACGAACTAAGTAATTTTGAGATTGACGACGCATTGTGAAATATATCTAGACTTAATAAAAAACAGCTAACTGATTTGTTTGGTTGAACGAGCTTATCTTGGAAACCATTGGCCAGTTTTGTGTACCTATAAATCGTTTTGATTGGATATGAATGATAGAAAGCTTGCTTGTTTGACTGTACATGTGGTGAATGTGGGTTCAATTTCCGTACAATCATACTTTTTATGCAGTCTTCCTTATATAACAGAGTAGCCAGCATTTTCTATCACTAGACTGGAAAAACGAAAAAAATTTTGAATATAATTATGTTCCTTTGTGAACGTTCGATCCCTTTGAAGAGTTTTATCATATTTCAGTCATTATATTAATAAGAACGTATAAATAGAAAGGCAATGTAGTATATAATGCGTACACGTTCGCAAGATGAGCCAAAAATAAAGGACCAAGTAACATATTGAGATAGTAGAAAAAAGAACAAAAACTAGGAAAGTTCATCCATTACTCCGTCACAGACCTCTAAACTGATTTTAATTAAATTTGACGCGGGCAAAGCTGGGGCATCAGCGAATGACAAAAGGCCATGTTTCATTATGGAAAATCACATTATTTCCGCGTTAAGCGAATTTTTAATTACACTTGCTAAATGCTAACTTTATTAAATCTGTTGTAGGTTTTTGATATTCAACCGTTCAAGATGGCTCTACATTTTTTTTCTATAGATAGCAGATTAACCAGGGGGAACCCAGCGTTAAAATACTCCCTTCATTATTATCCTTTGATAAAATATAGATAATTAAATGTTTTGGTAATCAGATACGATTTTATTATCCTATCAAATACAGAGACAGAGTATTGTTAGAAATCGGAAGGGGTTAACGTTTACTACAAAACAAGATAAAAAAAATATATCGTCTTTATATTTCTAAATTATTTGGATAAGTGATATATATCACCTACTAACAATACTTCACCAGAGTTTCCTTCAAATAAGGACCGTTGGTCACAAGCAACTGCCCCCAATTGACACAACTCCATTGCTTTTAGTCTTTTTCACCTATATCTACCCTTATTTACACGAGTTTGCTAGTAGTACAAAATTTTTATATGAGCAAAGTTTATAATGATTTACACTTAAATGAATAGAATAGAAATGGTTGTCCTATTTTAAAAAATCAAGTGTCACTTTTATTACCATCAAAACCGTTAATAGACGTGACAATAATATAAAATGGCTGTTACTTTTAAATATAAAAAACCGCATTAATAATACTACAAAAAATGGCATCCTCGTTCCGACAACTGCATTCTTGATGTTACCTGTAACAAGACATTGTATTATTAGCAAATGTTGTAAAAGCGAAAAACATAGAATAAAATTTTAAGTACCTAAAGTGCTTGTTTTAATGAAACTTTTATATTCAGTATTTAACGTTTCGAACACTAACTACATGACGCTGTGGTCACAGGTAGACTTTAAAACAGTAGAAGGTACTGTAGGGTTTGAAAAATTAAAAAAATAAAAATTTGCCTCACGCTGTATCCCGCACAGAGCAAGGTAGACAGAGGGATCCTAGTGTTAAGAGAGTCCGTTCCCCAATTTCTGTCGAATTTTGGAGGCATTGCGTGTTGAGTGGCAGAAATTTATTAAAAATGTATAAAAAAATCAATTATTCATAATAATATAATGCTTTTTTATAAATAATTTACTATTATGTGCGGAGTAAAAAAAGCGATATTTTATTATGAGGAAACCCTTTTAAAGTATCAAAACGAAATGCACATAAACTATCCTTTAAGCAATTTCTTATTCTAATAAGAAACAATTATTAAATTGTCTGTGTAGGTACTGCTATCGCTTGTAGGCCATCCCATCGGTGATTCATAGATGAACGGTAAAAAGGCACCGCCCATGTAATATTGTTTATAACTTTAAATAAAGAACGAAAGTTTTAAGTGCCCTCGTGGCGGAATAGAAGAGTCCATATCTAATAAAGAAGTCAGAGTCATATCTCTATAAGCGGTAATGGTTATCTGATTACATCTCTGCTTGCCGCAAGTATTTTTTTCATATTTTCTGCCGGGGAAGTTTATGCTGTAAATAACAGAGTTTTTTAAAAATAATTAACAAAAATATAGGAACATCCTTGAGCGAGATTCGAACCTAAAACCACTGTGTACACTCTTACTAAATGCGCGAAGTCATTCATTACAAGTTCTATTACCTAACTAAAATCGGCGATAATTTTCAAACGACCTGAGTCAGTTAAAACTTACAAAATGAATATAAATGTAAATTTACACCAGAAGA
The DNA here is from genome assembly GCA_018230605.1 of Heliconius congener. Classification (NCBI taxonomy): domain Eukaryota; kingdom Metazoa; phylum Arthropoda; class Insecta; order Lepidoptera; family Nymphalidae; genus Heliconius; species Heliconius congener. The sequence continues at coordinate 7,609 of DWAO01003040.1, read as the reverse complement.
ACTATCTTTAAAAGAACATTTTAAAGAAAAAGAAAGACTAAAAGAGTGGAAACTGAACTATTTAGATCGGGGAAAGAAGTTTCTTTCAATAAAAAAGAAAAGGAGCTATTAGTTTCAAAGAAGTTAAAAGGAAAATAAGATGATGTATACAATTAGGTTCTGTTTGTATGAAAATTATGTTTGTAATTGTTGTGACATTAAAATTCAGTAAGAAGTAAAGTTACTAATGAAATATGTATGTACTGTTCAACAAAATTACAATAAAATGTAAATAGGACAGCGGTACAGCGTCTGACAGTAAACGTGACAGTTGTGGATTCGATTCAGCGGAAAATAGGGAACGGAGAGTATTAACACTAGGTTCTCTCTGTCTACACTGCCTGATATACAGCGTAAAATAAAACAATAATTCAGTTAGAAATATTCCAAATCAAACCTGTCAATCTTCTTAACCGCAACTATCAAAGTATCTAAAGTCAAAAAAGTCACTTAAATAGTGAATATTTTATAAAAGCGTTATGCTTTTTGATCGTCAACTAAAAGCTTGTCAAATGTAAATTTACTAGACAAATACATGTTTTAAATATATTACATTTTCTCCTACGCATTGTGCGGAATTGATAAATCACTCCATAGGTATATATTTAGGATTTCAGACGTGACTTAAAAAAAAGTTGTATCCCTTTCAACATCTGTAGCTATAAATATATGAAAAAAAATTAAATTAATAAACTAATTTACTGCCGCTAAAATAATTTCCTTAAATTACGATAGCAAAAGATATATGATAAACTATAAATTTTCCCTCAATTGGATATGAACCCGAAATCCTCACGTTCACTTAAGCTTAACTAAAAATACATGGCACGACGATATTGAAAATGTAAAAGAAAAAAATGATTAACACGGCCAATCAATTACGGCTGACATATTTCATATATGCTCAGATAAATAATGACATATTCGATAAACATTTCATTCGGTTATTAATTTTAATTACAGAGCATGAACATTTATTATTATTTTGTGTTATTTTTAACCCCCGCCGCAAATAGGGGGGTGCTATAAGTTTGAGCTGACCGCTATCTGTATGCGTGTCTGTGTGTCTATTTATGGTACCGTAACTCCTGAATGAATTAACAGATTTGAGTGCAGTTTTTAATCATAAACGGTTCGGTCCGGTTACGCTGTACCTCGCACATAGCAGGGTAGGCAAAGGGAACCTGAGAATATAATGTTAAGACCCTCTATTCAGACACTTTCGTTTCCCACTTTCCGGCGAGTTCCTGTTCATCTGTCCATTTGTGCCCTTTCGCCACGACGGTCTCAAACAATATTATATAATCGTCATCAAATTATTGAATAAGTTTTATGTAATAAAAATAAGTATAAATGTATTCGTTAATTAATAGTTAAGAAAATGATAGAGTCCTCAGTCTCTAGTCTTCAGAAACGAATGCGCACTTCAATGAAGGTCCTAAACTAACACTAGGTATTGGAATTCAATATATCCATCGATAGTTGTTCAAAGCTTTCGACCTCCGTTTGAGAAGATGGTGTATTGGTTTTAGGTAACTCTTGAGCTACGTCTTAATAATCTTTTCTTACTTTGAATTGATATTAGAAATGAGAAAATGGCTATTTTCTACGTTATTATAATAAGAGTTTAAATTGCAATAAGTGTTTGTAACAAGAATTGTTAAAAGAGGAAAAATATTTCTTACCTTCTTTTAATAAACAAAAAGCAGTAAGTATTTGTATTGTTTTTTTTCCTTCTAATAGTAGTAATATGTGATTCACCACCAATTGGAGATGTACCTTATGTTATAACGGTGACGTAATTGCAGTTAATTGAAATTATTACATCAAATGATCGGTATATTAAGTCTATATTTTTTACTATACATATATTATACTTATATTTTTATTTTATTTACTTGAATTATATATATAATTTACCGATTAATAAAAACAAGAATCTATATTCCAATAAACCACCAATCTAGATGTAAAGTTCGACATACACGCATAAGAAAACACAAAGAATTCTAACATTCGTAGAAGGGCACGAAAAAGGTCCTTCCAAATTGCAAATTGAGTTTTCGTATCAAATTATATAGACTCCATGTAATGCATTTAAAAACCAGATAAATACATGGCGGAGGGGGAGGAGAAGATAGAAGAATAAATTTATATTCGCGAGCCATTTCCATTCGAGCGGAGGCAATCAAAGTTGCTAAATGAAGTTCCACAATTTCGTTCCATACTTTGCGTATACTAGTATGCCTTTGTTGGACTTTACATTTGGTCGTCTTTTTAGCTTCACACTGTATCCCGGATATAGCTGGCTATCTAGGGTAGAGGGAACCTTATGAATTTTAAGACTCCCCCTTTCCCACCCAATTTTCATGACAATGCGTGTCGAGTGGTGTAACTCAAGGCCGCACAATGTCTTGTTACCGACAATGAAAATAAAAATAATTATTTCTCCGAACTGAGATCGAACCTACAATCGTCGAGTTTTTACAGTAAGACCCCTGCATCATTACGGTATCCATTTAGTGCCATACTTTGTTTATATGCCTTTGTTGGATTTCAACTTTAATCGGTATTTGCTAATGTAGTTTTAAAGGGCTCTATAATGTTTGAGCGAAGTTTGCAAGCTAATATACTTGACTTATATATAGAATCCTATTTGTTTACTATTTAGAAGATGTCGATTCTCTTAACATTTAAAATATACTAAAAATATTTTTACTTCCACTATGTTTATGTTCTACCAAATAATATGTAAGTATATTCAAGTTAAATAATTTTAGGACATTTATATTTTAATATATCAAATTATTCATCTACAAAAAAACAGTATTGATAAATTAGAAACACTGTGTATTGATTTCCATTAATCAACACGCAATGTTTCGGACGTTACTTACTCGGAAAATGTTGAAAAGAGAGTCTTAACAACAGATTCCCTCTGTTTTCCCTGTCTATATGCGTGATGCAGCGTGAAATATACTTTGACCATCAATTCTTAATAGTTGGACACAACTCGTACCACATCGAAGCTACCATTACTATCCACATCGCGCATCGTCTCATAGAGAACCCAGAAGCGAGAAATAAGATTAATAGTGGGTCCGGTCTGCATACAAACAGCGTAAAATGGTTATCACCCTCCACTGAATTTATGTTATGGGACAGTTGCCGACGTGACTCTGACACACAGATAAATTATTGAACGAATTGCTCGGTAGAAGTTAAAGTTAACGTTCAGAATGCAAAGGAAAATAAAATAAAAACCTCAAATAATCATAGATTTTTTAGTGGTGAGTTTAAATCCGCGCTTTGTTCAGATTGTGCCAAAATGGCAATCATATGTCTATCTTAAATCAGCCTTACTGTAGTAATCTTTTGTTAAACTTAAGCTTATAAAATGTATGTTTTTCTTATTTTACCAATAGCTTGGACATGTCCAACACATGTGTTGGAAATTTATCAACCGATTATTAGAATTATCAGAAGATGCCATAAGCTAGGATTACAACCCTATCAAAATACCTATAATTTTTTGACATTTTTTGCCAACTCCGAATATTATTTGTGTAATGAATTTTAAGATGTAAAATGGCAAAACCCTCCAATTTTTTCCTTTTTTTTCAGGAATTTCGAGTAATCCTCTGTTATAACCTACATTTTCTACCTACAAACATGCCAACTTACAAATTTCCGAGTCCAGTAGTTTTCTCTGTGCATTGTCTGTCATTAATTTAGTAGCGGAACAGTTTCACATGTTACAAATATATGTATATACATAGTAATATAGCTAGCGGCTATCGGTTTTATAATATTTTGTTATAAGACATCTTAATACCTCATGTACATAACATATTTTATCAAAATGTTAAAAAACTTTCATCTAAACAGTTTTAACCATGGTTGTCCAAAACCATCATAGTTTTAACCAAAGTAAGTCAAACATGTATTACAGTTTCAACCAAAATAGTTTTAACCAAAGTTGTCAAAGCCATCATCATAACCGTTACCAGTTTCCTAGAGCAACATGACAGGAGATATAGGATTATCTGCAGATACCGCACCTATGCTACACGACACCATAAATGGCTGTGGCACTCGGTATCAAAGGTCACACGTTAGCTGGCATATATCCATATACATACATACAACAATGGGTATATAACGTTTACTAACATTGCTTTGTTGAGATTTTGAAATGCTTCGTTTAAAATTTGTTTTAGTTTTTGCTGGTATTTAGTATTTTTTATTATATCATAAATGTATGAGATTGTGTGAACTCTTTCTTAAATAATTAAATTGAAATTAAGCCAAATTAATGCCTAGTGTTAAGTCATTCCGTTCGACACTTACCGCCGAAATTCTGGTGGCATTGCATAGAACAAGCGCAATACATTATTAAAATTAACAGTCGGGATCTATTTCAATTCTACAGAGCTCCTTAGAAATATTTAATTGTATGTCCCTGTTTTATGTCGCGCAATCGGGTAAATAGCATCTCCATACCACATCATCATACGAAAATTTGTTATTCCTGATAATTGAACTAACAATATTCATCTTAATCGTCTGTTTTTAACCACTACACATAGAGTAAGTCATTAGTAAATACAAGCACAAACACAAATATAAGAAACATTTAGTAGAATGAACATAATTTTAGCAACATCGTAGACTTCAGCGAACGCCATTTCGTAATTAGTTGACTATTCATTTTTAATGAGTTATAAAAGCTGAGAAATAATAATGAGATATTAATTATTAAGGATTTTACATTTTCTTTGTTAAAATTATTTTGTTTATATTATGGGAACTATTAAGTAAGTAGCTTTTAACTGCGGCTTCACCCGCGGTGTCAATTGGAAATAACTTAGGAGTCATATATGATACATTCCAAGTGCGGATGGGAAATATTAAACTTACATAATAACCTTCCTTGATAAATAGATGAGAAACAAAAAATGGAATGTCTTAACACAAGGTTCCTAGGGTCCCTCTGACTACCCTGCTACGCGCATATAGTAGAGTAGGAAAACTATACAAAATATATTTGTATATACATGTATGTTTTTAAAATTAACTGGACTACTTAATTAGTACTTAATTAGTAACTTAGATTTCAATATGAAAATTTCTTAAATTTAAAATTAAAAATAAATACATTCAAATATGTACCAATCAGTTTGTTTGCATTGCTCTAAACACACTAGAGCAACACTAATCCACTTTACTTTAAGCTAAAAGACCAATACGAGGGTACTTCTTAATAATGAATAGCTGGTGTGTTTTAAATTAAGGTATTTAAGGAAAGTTCAGCTCGTAAAGACTTGCAATTAGCTTGGAAAAGTCGCTTTTTACAAATAGTTTGGTTTAACTGAGTCGCTTTGTTAACTAGTGTTACTTATTTCTTATTAATAGTTTCTAGCTGTATTCCGCGCATCTATAGCAGCGGAGACAGAGAACCCGTTCCATACTTTCTTTCTTTCAATTTACTAGATATTGGAAGTGGCGGAACTTAACGCCGCGATTTATTTCGTTACCAGAGCAGTGAATATTAAAATAATTCACTCCACCAAGTGGGAATCGAAAGTACAAGTCTTTTTAACAGTCAGACGGTTTTATAATAAGCAAACAAATTGCTATAAATATATGTATTAAAATTTAGCAAAACATGAATAACGGAGTGATTTTTTAAGTGACACATTACTTCCAGCAAAAAAAAAAGAAGTCATGTCATTAAGACACTCGACGATAAGAAGATAGAATTGCGGTGTCTTGTTTTCAAAGTACTACTAAGTTGAGGACTAAAGGCGGCGGACAATGGAGCAAATGAACAGTAAAAGTAGGTCGCCCACGACCGACGACCATCGACCGTCGACCACGTACAAAGAACTTCTTGGATGGTTTTAAATATTTATTACTTATATATGTTTTTGTTATATATATAGACAAATAGTGTAGTCATAGAAGAAATAAAAATATTTGAAGGACCACGATGCATTTTTAATAGTTTTCATAAAACTAACATAACAGTGGTTTCTATAGGCTGACTAAAACGAGTTATATTATATCCAAAAATGGAACGTCCAACAAAAAAGATTTTCCAATTCGAACCGGTAGTTCCAGAGATTAGTGCGGTTAACCTAATAAATTTTTGACTTTACAATACCTACCTATAAGGAGGGATAATGCTATCTTAGCCACATAAAAAAAGCAAAAGATCTTAATATACCTTTAAAAAAACAACAAACTGAATCGAATTATTCGCTCGAGAGGAATCTAAACTAATCGAATCGTTGAATAATGTAATGTTACAAGTTTTTCCGATACCGCACTTAATGGAAACCAATTATCAATGGTGAATATTTAAAATCGATATAAACCTTTATACTTTACGGTTAGCATTTATACTGTCACTATGATAGAACTAAACAGGCCAATGTCGTGGAGTATTGATTGTTAATATATTATTTATGTTTTAACTTTCCCATTTTGTATTTTAGACTATAAAACAAATGGTGACGGCGAAATAATATTTAAATTATTTTGATTTTCCCGCTGTAGTAGATTAAGCGCAACATCCAGTTCCTCCACTTAGTGCGCAATGTTCGGAAACTGGGTATAGAACGGAGTATCTTAGGTTCCCTCTGTTTATCCCTTGTGGGAATAAACGTGAATTTGCTTTTCTTTTAAGTTAGCTGTGCCCATTCGTGAGTTTTTTTTTACAAATTTCAGAATATTCGAATACTACACCATCATTAAGCAATTTGAAAGTGCTCGTAAATAGAAGTTTTTGTTTACGAAAGTTCACATTACATCTTATTTTCAAAAACTTTTTTGTTGGAGACTCGTTGTTTGTCACCCGTCTTCAAAATTGCGTTTAAAATATAAAGAATCTCCATAGTTTTTATTAAAATTAAATTAAATTCACGCTGTATCCCACACACCGCAGGTGGGCAGGGGAACCTAGTGTTAAGACACTTCGCTCTACACTTCCCGCCGAGTTCTGGAGGCATTGCGTGTTGAGTGACGGAACTCAACGCCGTGCTTTGCCCCGACACCATAGCGAACAAATGAAAACGTAAATGTAAAAAAATATTTCATTTCCTGGAGTGGGGATCGAACCTACAACCAACCGATTTTACAGTCACATTTTGTATCCCAACGCCTCGACTGGCCTTAAAAATAGTTTTTATTAATATTTAAAACCTAGAAATATAGGTAAATTTTCGATGTGTTTTATTACCTCTTTAGGCTTGGCCAAGATCAAGTTCTTTTAAAAGCGTTCTGGCTTTAAACGGGTCGAGATTTATGGAAATACAACCCTCCTGAGGTTGAAAGGGTGACAAAATTAGCATAGAAAATACACAAAAAATCATTAAGTGGCGTAGAACTTTGTTGTGAGTATGTTTTGGATCATTTAAAGTTTAAACGTAGACTTTAAAGGGTTAATTTGATATTCAACTTGTTAAAAAGGCCAATCGTGGCGCGAAGTGTCACTGTAAAATTGACTGGTTATGGGTTCGATCCCCACTCGAGGAGATGAAATATTTACTCAAATTTATATTTCCAT
>DWAO01003039.1:0-14845 GCA_018230605.1 Heliconius congener | reverse complement strand
TTTATTCTGTTTATGTCTCCAATTGTGCACAATAAAGTGTAAATAAATAAATAAAATACACGCAGTTATTAGAATAAATTGTATGGCCCATACAAATGGACCGAATGACTATCGAATTGCAAGTGTTACTGGTACAATTTAAACTATAGCATTAAATCTACCAGTGGACTATAATAGTATTGTCTATTATATTTTGTGTTACTAAATTAAGTAACTTAATATCAGAGAGATGAGAGGGTCTGACTGTAAGCGCGACGGCTGTGGGTTCAATTCCCATTCATAAGAATGAAATATTTACTATTTTTTATTCTTCTAAGTGGGAATAGCTACTTAATTTAAATTCAGCGGAAAATGGGAAACAGTAGCATATTAATGGTAACGAAGTGTCTTAATACTAGGTTCACAGGTTATACTAATATGACTACGCTAACGTAGTCATATTGTTTTTAATACTTAACTGAATTACAAATAATTATAAAATTCTACGATAGCGATTTCACCCAATTTTTGCGACAAAGCGTGCAGACAAGAGGAATTCAACGCCGCGCTTTGTTTTGTTATCAGAGCGGTGAAATGAAAATAAATCATTATCACAATTGGAAATCGAACCCACAACCACCGCGTTTCCAGTCAGACTCTGTGCTGCTGCTCCACTTAAAATTATCATAAAAAATATAAATCGTGCTCTACATTTCGAGTAATATCTAGGTCAACTCTTTTTAATTATAATTGAACAAGTGCATTTAGATCATTCTGGTTTGGTTTTGACTACGGATGTAAAGTAATTTTTATATTTATAAACAAAACGATCGAGTGCCTTATGTTTGTCCGGCATTCCGGTAGCGCAACGCCGGTGCGCCGACTCTACGTCGTGTCGTACGCAAAGATTAAATATGGGTAGATATACTCAATACGCAATGCTTTCAGAATTCGACGGATAATGGGGAACGGAGTGTCATGACACTAGGTTCCCTTGGCCTACCCTGCTGTGTATACAGTGTGAAGCTGATATATATTAACTTCTACGTGTTGGTATATGTTTTTTTTTCTTATTATATGTTTTTATTATTTGTAATAGAAAACGATGACTCTAATAACTATTGTGGTTATTGATATAATGACTTTGTGATTAGCTAATTATTGGCAAAAAAATACTCTTTTTTTCTAAAAAGTAAGATATGTGTCATTTTTCACATTTGACATTTTAATACTATGCACAGCGTCGTAATTTAAATTATAAAAAAAATATGTCAATATAACAAAAACATAAGGAAATATTTTGTTTGAAGTTCAATGAGAAACAGAATTTTGGTTTTCCTCATTAATCTAACCACATTCTACATACTATACATTCAATTATATTAACCCTATTATAGTTTCTACCCACCGCACCCTCTGCCTTACATCATCACTGGCCGATCTCGAGGAGCGCGTCAGTGCGCGACGGGACGCGCTTCGGGACGTACATTTGTTCCGCGCACCGTCGATCGATAATATAACTCTACGTATATAGAAGAATAATACTAATACTACCCTTGTACAGTACCCAAGGACAAACTTACGTACGTGTGTATTTTGGTGCTTCTGTTTTCCTTTATCTTCGAACAGCCGGTGGCCAGTGATTGCTTCGTTCTGTTTTTGTTTTGCCGCATCGCGACTAAAAATCGCATGTTTTTTTTTTCCAATATATTGAAATTTTACTAATTTGTAAGTGTTTTTTTGTGTTTTTTTTGGTATATATATATATATAATGAAGTTATCTGTAAATGAAAGGAAAATTAAATCAACTGTATCTCCGTTTCACGGTCGATGGTCGTACTGTTTCGTAGAAATCAGTTTAATAGATGAAACATGAAATAGGACCGGTAAACTAATGTTGATCGTCACGTTCTTTTTTTTATTTTCACGCATCTCTCGCATATTTCTTGATGACGTAGACAGTAGTGATAAGTCACTCCGTTCCCTACTTAAAACATTATGTTTAATGAATAAAAAAAATTCTAAATCAATTGATTTATATAGATTCTAATTAAATTATCAAAAGAAAAAGAACTGATTTAATTTTCTTGTAGAGCACTTTTTATATATTTTTTACAGTTTTTATATATTTTTCATAGAGACTGTCATTAACCTTTGAGAAAAAAAATTATAGATTTCAAAAAATAACACTAATATTATAAAAATAAATAGATATTACATACCATTTCATGAAAAGGAAATTACGATTTTTATGTCTGAGTCTCTATTATTATTTTCATTTTTTACCAGAACCTCGGTTTAATTATAAAATATTATAAAAAGAGATCTTCCAACAAACCCGCAAACTGTTAGAATTAACAAAAAAAACTACTGACATTTGATTCCTTTCTACATTATTCATTAACAGATATTGCATTTGAAATAACTATTGAATTCCGCCACTAAATGTCTCGAATTTAAAGCCTAAAGAGGAAAACGGAGTGTCTTAACACTATTTTTACTCTGCCTTCTAGCAGGATAGACATGTGATATAAAACGTGAAACCCAACCCAAACGAGTAACCTATATACTTATCCAGACCAAAGAACCCTCATATATTTTAAATATTAAAATATTTCAGTAAAATTGATTGGACCCAAAAAATGAGAAGTCAGATAAGACCGTACACCATTAGTTATATTAAATATTGTGTTACGTGAAAAGGTTAACATTTTTATAAATAAACGAATGCATGAGATACAAAAGCTACTTTTACCTATATAGAGAAATTTTGTTTTCGTCCAACATTAAACATGGACGGGCAATTGTAATAAATTTTGTAACAGATAAACATACATACATAAATTAGTGTTTTCTTTAACTATTTTTTTTATTGTTGTCGTAAGCAGCTTCTTGATAATTTTCCCTTACGCTACCATAATTGGTGCAATATTTTAAACTTTGTTTTTTTTTGATTAGTTAGAAAGGAATACAAAAAGGTTACCTTGTAGAGTTTCTGTATATTTGGATATTATTTTTTTCAAGTTCAAAGTATAAGACCGGGAAACTGGTGCTAAGACACTACTAAAACATTGCGTGTTATGTACCTAAGCAGAAGAATTAAAATAATTAATTCTTTTCGGTCGGGTTTAAACCCCTCAATTATAGCGTCCAGTCGAACGCTTTCCTACTATACCACGATGGCCTCAAATGAATTTAAAAGATACCAAAGTGAGATCATGATATTCTGAGTAATTCGTTTTTAAATATTTTATTTATTATTGATTTGGCCTAAATCAAATTTTTTGTTCAAATAATTTATGTATATATGGCAAAAAAGGAGGATGTAGATCATTAGCACACGTGAAACTTTTATGGGGACAATTTTTTATTTTTAATTAAAATGATTTTTTTTTTATTGTTATTATTTTATTTTATTTGTATAGTATGTCTCTCAGTTTAAACGCTATTCTCAGATCAATTATAAAATACAATATAAGAAATGTTATTATTATTAAGCATTTTGAATGTTGATTTACTTTAAAATTATATTAGTTTTAGATTTTATATATTGTAGAAGTCACGAACACATTGTCTCCAAGAAATAATGTTTTGAATATATTTTAAAAAATATTCACAATTTATCAACAAATCTATAGCTTAGATTATACAATATCGTCCAAGCGCTCTGAGCAACTAAGCCACACGTTCCCATCGAGCTACGTCGAAATTGTGATACGCTTGTTACAAGTTATTTTTGTTGTTAGCATCTCTTTAAGGAGATTTTCGCTACCCAAAAATAATTACTTAATATTATCGTTTGGCAGGAGAGAATACTATTCTTTTTAAATATTTTTTTACCATTGTTTTCTATTAGAAAAGAATAATATTTATTAAGAAAACGTATAACAAATACTGTATACATTACCACTATTATAATTTATATTGTTTTACAAAAAAAATCGCAAAAAACTGAAATCAAAGGAAAATAAACTAAAAAAAAGAAGTTTTTTTTCATGAAATCTTCTCTTTCATCCAATTATGTACAATCTGATATTCGTTTAACAAAGCAGTATAATTTTAAACTTTGAGCTATTTTAGAACGGATGCACGTGTCGACGGTGTCGTTTGTGGTTTTACAGGGGGTTTAATATTTATGTTTTTCTTAAACGTTTTTAAATAGAAAATAATTATATGTATACTATAGTTTCTAAAATAGTATTCTTATTTCTTTATACGTAAGAAGATAATATGGTTTACTCATACATATACCAAATTTTGCAAAAGGTAAAAAAAGGTTTTGAGCGTTAGTTGGCTTTATCTAATAAAATTGAAGAGAAACTTATAACTATATTTTTTCTTCTTATTACATCTGTAATGTCTTCAATCAATGGTAATGTGTTTTTAGGTTCATTCTGCATTCTCCGCATAGCAAAGTAGGCGAAGCGAACCTATGGTTAGGATACTTTCGTTCCAAATTCTAGAGGCATGTTGAGTTGTGGAACTCAACACCGCACATTGCCTCGTTACCATAAAGACGAGGCCAAAATATTAAATATATCATTTCCTCGAGTGATAATTAAACCTACAACCTGTTACGCTTGTTCCCCTGCGCCACGACTGACCTCATCGGATGACATATTGGGATATTCTTGAATAAATCGATATTGCATAAATGCATCGAGTTTATAATTCTTTCTTAAATCCAACTGCTGTTTAAAATTCCGCCCGAATAATTCTGTATTCGTTGTCATTCGTTCGGCGACTGAGAGTACCTCTGGAGGTTTTGTCCACGCTGGTGTGTTTTTAAATAGAAAAAAAAACTTTTAAGTGTATGTTGTCAATGATGACGCCTTTTAAGTTTTTTTTTACTAATAAATATTATTTAAATAGATATATTTTAAGTTTAGAGGCCGTGATGTTGCAAGGGCGCCAACGTGCGACTATAACAGATTGGGGGTTCGATTCCCACTCGAGGAAATTAAATATTGAATATTTTCATTATCTGGCTTTGGTAACGAGGCATGTCTTTAAATTCCGCTACTCCACACTCAACACTCAATGCCTCTAGAATTAAGCCGAAAGTGATGAACGGACGGATCATAATAGGAACTGAGTCTTTTAACACTAACTTTTCAGTTTCCCTCTGCCTACCCTGATATGAGAAACTGAAAAATGTTTTAAATTTCATTTACTATATAAATATGCATTTTTTTTAAATACAACTTATCCTTTAATAGTATATTGTTAAATTCAATTAAAAGTTAAGTATGATAAAAATTATGACTTAAATAATATGATGAGTTTAAACCTAGAAAATTAATAAGTTTTTGCTGATTTAATATTTTTCCTTTTTTTAGTGACGAGTTTTGTATAGAAATTAATTAAAGTGATTAATAAAAATAACGCCAAAATTCTTTAACAGGTTTTTATTTATTTTAATTTTTTCTTTGACTTGACAAGAGAAATAAATTATAACTAGCCTAAATGAGAATTTCCTATCTTAATAAAAGCGTATGGCTTAGTAATCAGAGCGCTTGGACGGTTTCCAAGAAGAGCAAGTTCAAATGCAGCTACGTTAAAACTTCTTTACAATTTATTCCAAAAAATATTTTTCTTCGAAAGTGTGAAAATCTATTAATTAAAAAAAATACACAAAAATCTAAAAAATATTTAATAAATAGTATTCTCAAATTTTTATACGTATTCTAACTGTAATGTAATTATCTAGTACTAGCGGGCGCGCGCAGCTTATTTGCATCCTTAGGAGTGAATTCTAAAAAAACCACGAAACACGTGTTCAGTAAAATATGTTTAACATTCTGAATTTAAATTTTTATAAAAATCGATCAAAATATCAAAGATTTTTCCATATAAACTTTCAACCCCTCATTTGAACCCCTAGGGGGTGAATTCTAAAAACACCATGAAACACGTGTTCAATGAAATATTTTAAAAAGTGTGGATTTCAAATTTCATAAATATAGGTGTTGTTTTAAAAAAAATCCATACAAACTCCTATTTCATCCCTTTAGGGTTAAAATTTTTCCAAATCCCTTCTTAGTGAATGTCCAGATTATAAAAATAAACATCTGACCAAATTTCACGTTTCTCCCATCAGCGGTTACGGCTCTGCGTGTGTCTTACCTCAGTCAGTCAGGTACATGTCCTTTTATATACATAGAAGTTAGAAGATTACATGTCCCAGTCATTATATTATTGAAATTTTACTACTCATTTGCGAAAAATGCAGAGTGGCAGAGCTCAACACCGCTCAATAAGTAATGATTCAGCCAACTTTCATTTTACAATGGCTGGGATGGCGTATGCGGATGCCGGAATGACGAAATTTTACATGTATTATACATTCTGCTCTTAGCCTTCACTTAGCGTATTATGCCTAAACAGAATACTCTCGACGAATAGTTCTTAAAGCCTTGACCTATATAGATTATTTCAGATACCACTCGAACAGTAGTTCCTGCTCAAAGCGCTTTTATTCACTTTTTTATTCTATGCTATCGATTTCAATTTTTAATGATGCACGTGGCTCATCTTAAGTTATTTATGGTTGACACTAGGTTCCCAGGTTACCTGTGCCTATCCTTCTATATGTGGCATACAGCGTGAAAAGCCCAAAAAAGTTATAGTATAACGCATCACAATTATCTCGTGACTTAATAACTTAAGATGTAAGTTATTTACAGACTATTGTAAATATGATGCCATCATAGTACAGTGCATTCTCACAGAGGGTTGAATATAAAACGTAGTGTCATGACACTGCGTACTCTCTCTCTACTCTGCTAGACGTAGGATGTAGCGTGAAACTGAAAAGAAAAACTCTATTTTTCACTTAAACTTTTTTCCGAATTGTACTAGGATCACTTGACAACTAATAAATTTTCTATTAAGTAGCGCCGTTTGCTTTTAAAGCTAATAAAAATGTTGTGTCTTATGTTTTTTTTATATTACTATAATATATTAAATCCAAATGCATTATCCAAATCCATTCCATTATGACACTTCGTTGCATTGCATGTATAGTGGCGGAACTTAACGCCGCGCCTTTATTCGTTCTACCGAGACAATAAAAATATTAAATAACTAATTTCCTTTTTTAAGTGCTATTATTAAATAACAATGATTTTCACATAAACTAGTACTCACAGCATTCGTTGGATTTTTATCGTCTCAAGCCGTATTACGGGTTGGAGGGCAGCCTTTCAAAACGAAACGCGCTAGAGTCCTTGACCTCGGTCTTGATCTTGATCTTCAGTAACGCGATGAAATAAGCCGGGAAAAGTAAAATGTCGATTTTATTTATATAATTTAGTTAGTTGTTCTATAATATATTTTTTTTATATTGATTTATGTCTTTTAAGTAGGTATAACTTAAAATTGTTTATATTATGGCAGTAGATGTTTGGGTGCATTACACAAAAAAAATTTTTTTTTTAATCTTTCTTTCACATAACAGGGTGTGGTGGTTTTAAAACACTCAGTTCCTCACTTTCCGCATAATTTTCGAGACATTGAGATGATTCACGTACGTAGCTAAATATGTTTTTTTATTCAATATAATATTTCTTTTATACAGAAAATACACATTTTCTCAATATTGGTGGCAGTATTCCACGAAATTCATTATGTGAAGCGGAAATAATATTTTGTATCAAACGAATTGTAAATGATCAGATCATTATTTATCCGAGTTTCAATAATCTCTAGAATTATTCCCTGGAGTCTATATTGTGCTCCTAATTTATGAAAGAGCTTCTAAAGATGGAGTCTATTAAGATATTATTATTACGCAAAGGGATGATTTATTTTGACTTTACTTTCGGTTTTATATTAAAGTTTTTTTTTAGCTTCACGCTGTATCCCGCAAACAGCAGGGTAAGCAGAGCGAACCTAGTGTTAAGACACCGTCCCCCATTTTCCGCCAAATTCTGGAGGCATTGCGTGTTGTGTAGCGGAGTTCTACGCCGTGCCTCGACAGAGGAAAAAAATGAACATATTTTTTAGTTTATTTCCCCTAGTATTAATCGAACCCACAATCTGTCGCGTTTACAGTCAAACACTTGTGCCTCTGCGCCACGGCTGGCTTCAAATATTAACTGAAAATTTTAAATATTACTTACATATAAATATAATATTTTAATTTCTATGATTCTTACATATCGTATATACTATTACTTGCGACAGTTATTTAAACATCGTAAAAAAAATAACTCGGTAATACCTAATTGAAAAATTCAGTACCTTTTATAAAGTTACGTTAGACTTTTAAAGTTGCCATATTAAATAATCCTTGACATAATCATATTATTCTATTCTTTCTGTCATGCGCAATACTTCAAACTTTATTTATTTGTCAATGTCATTAAGATGATAAAATTTTGTTGAAATTTCTTATACAATATTAATATTTTCCTAAGTTAAAGTACTAAATAAATATATTTATCTAAAAGGGATATTTACATAAAACATAGAATGTTTTTTATTTTTCTGCATGGCATTTTACCACAATAGGTACTTAGGTACTTACGAATGTCGTTATAAGTAATTTCTAAATCGTTAGTTTTAATTGCTACTGAATCATTTTTACTTCTTTTATTACTATTAAATATCAATCACTAAACACAATTTGAAATGTTTCTATTTGTGCACCAGTTCATAATCGAGATTCGATGTGATGATTGAAATGATGTTGGTTTGCCACATTTTATCATTATTTTTAATGACTTAAGTTTTTTATTACATAAGTTATACGAAACCAGTGTGTGTGTGTGTGTCTGTGTAGTGCAGTGACCAACATTGTGATGACTCTTGTGCTAAATATCAAGTGAACAATGATTCGTGCGTTGACTTCTAGACGGTGGTCGTTACGTCGGGAAAGCGAGAGGTAAGGACAAGTTGTTTTTTTTTTTATCAGACAATAGATACATTGAGTAGAATAGAAGATCTTTTTTCTCTTCTCGTCTCTTCCATCGTCACTTTTCGATTGAAGTCTCAAGTACTCAATGTTGGACTAATTAACTTACTTAATAAAATGTGTCTTTGTAAATAGTTTTTTTAGCTTCTCGTTATATCCCGCACACAGCAGCGTAAGCAGAGGGAAACTGGGTGCACTAATTGAATAACTCTGTTCCCATTAAAAAACTGCCGTTCCTTATTTGCCGAATTCAAGAGTCGGAACTTAATGCCGCGCCTTGCCATGTTACCAAAACGAATAATAAATAATACTAAATACTTTAATATATACCTATTATTATATCATTAATAAATGTTGTTGTTTTTGTTATTTTTGCTCGACCACGGCTTTTAAAATTATAAATCGTCATTTTAATTATATTGAATCCCATTACTCTTATAACCTTATAGGTTATTATGTTTTAAATATTTATATTTATATGAACACGGCCATTCTCTTAATATGATAATACTTATATTGGATTAAAGAATTATACGTTTTTATGCTGTCAGTACAATTTACTTAGTAAGAACAAAAGCCTCGAACTTTGTTTTGTAATACAGTTTTATTTTAAGTCATCTTTTAATCTCATATGATCACTATTGTTAAGTGGCTGGTTATGTGTTTAATCCTTGCAAACCTACCTTACACAATCACCTTGCATCCTGCACATATTTCCATTAAAAAAAAAATTGGATGTTAGGCAGAGGGAATCTGGGCACGTAGTGACAAGACACTCCTTTCGCATAATGATATTTTCGTTCACAACTCTCCACCGAATTTAGGAAGTATTGAGTATTGAGCGGCGGAACTCAACGCCTAGCTCTACCTCGACACCAGTGCGAGGAAATGAAAATATCAAATATTTCATTTCCCCGAGGAAGAATCGAACCCACAACCTGTCTCACCACTTACAGGTACACGCTTGAGCTCCTGCGGCACAAATGCCCTCATAATCTTTTTCCGTCTTTATTTACGTAGTACTTCGACCTCTGATCCAAAAGCAGGTACAAAAATATCTGTTTAATATTAAACCTTTAACCTTTACAAAATACTTCAGGCCTTTGAATATAATTTTCATTATAAAGCTCCTACCTCACATCGTCTAAATTGTACGCCGCAATGTTTTCATATCAAAAAGCTTCGGCATGAGGTATCTTTATTTTTTTTAATCAGACCCTCGATTTGACCTGACGTCTTGTTTGTTTATTATGTTAATCGTCTTTTTGTATTATTTTTACTCTAATGAGATTTTGTTGGCAATGATAATTTTAGTTGAAGACAACAAGCTTATAAACAAACGTTAGTTAGTTCTTAAATGATAACGTTTTTTTAAGTATTAACTTTTTTTTTTATTATTATTATTTTTTTATAACTATATTTTTTATCTCATACCATAGAACTTTGTTAGTTCAGAATATATTGTACTTCATTGTCTTTTATTCAAATTATATACAAACTTGATACTTCTATTCTTGAAAATTAAAAAAAAATAACTTCATGTCATATCCCGCACTTATAAGAGTACGCAGAGGGAACTTGGGAATGTAGTGTAAATACACTCAGTTCCTCCTTTGTGTGTTCTTTCCGTTTTCCTCTTTCCGCCGAATTCTGGAGGCATTGCGTGCTGAGTGGCCGAACTCAACGCCGCGATAAAAATATATATATTCATTTATTTATTACTTATTTTGGAGATTTAAAAAGTGATTTGGGTGATATCTATATATGCTTAAACATTCAATAAAATCCCAAATTGGCCTAACCTTTTCCCTTTTTTTTTATGGTTTCTAGCTATAAAGTTTCGTGGGGTCTGAGGGTGTTCACCTCTAAAACAGTATTTAATTGCAAGGGTTAAGTGAAGGAGAAGTACACGAAACGTGAGGATATGTTGTTGAATATTCATCATAAATTACGATTTGTTTTGGAATGAATCGATTCTCACTCGAGGAAATGAAATATTTAATATTTTAATTTCCTCGCTCTGGTAACGAGGTAAAGCGCGGCGTTCAGTTCCACAATTCAACACAAAATGCCTCCATAATTTGGCGAAAGGTGTAGTGCGGAGTGTCTTATCACTAGACTACCTCTGGCTACCCCGCTTTTTCAACTTCACGCTGTACCCCGCAACCCGTACCCCGCGTTGTACATACAACGGGGTACAGCGTGAACTTGAAAAAAAATTATGTATAATATGTATAAAAATTATGTAAACATTAAGTATAATATTATAGCGTTATTTTATTACGCTAGTAGTGTTAGTCAAGTCAAGATATAAAATATTCAACTATGTCTTATTAGATAACATTATTAATACAACAATATTAAGAATATCTAAGTATTATATTAGCATTATATTACGTAACCGCGTATTGACGTGAATCCCAAACGTTTTGGGCTTTAATTAACCATATTTCAGTCCCCACGGACAAATGTCTCGATGGGAACAGAATGTCTTAACACTAGGTTCCCTCTAACTATACTACTATGTGCAGGATACAGTATGAAGTTAAAAAAAATATTTACATATTTTAGGGCGTACTTCATCATCTTGACTTTAGTAAACCCAACCAGGCTTATATGAAACTGACTTAATGTGATAGTTTTTCTTATTTAAGACTTGAAATACTTGAGGAGAATATTTATATTTTCGCGCGGGTTTATTAGACAAAATGCTGCGTCAAGTTTTTTCACATTCTAAAATTTAAAAAAAAATAGAAAACTGAGTAGAGTAAACGTGTTCGTTGTGGTTTAATTATCTCAAAGAACAGAACAGTAATTATCTTAAAGGTGACGGAGCGTCTTAACATTAGGATCCCAGGCTCCTTTTGCCTACCCTACTAAGTGCAGGATACATCGTGACATGCGTAAAGATACAAATATCAAATTATATAAATTCCCATTTCCATCCATGATCCCAGATGATAATTTCAAAATAGATGCTTTCAAACTATAAAATACACCATCTCCATATATCAACTTGAACTATTAATAGTAAATTAAATTACTTGGATCGCATCAGCCGCTCTAACGGTGCACTTTACCGCTTACGATCTGAAGTTACGCGAGTTGTTGCCAACGATGTAATCTTTAATACTTTACAGAATAATGATTGGTTTTTCTTTTCTGTTTTTGTTAGGTGACTATTTTTTGATTTAGATTTAATAGGATACTTATATAGTACTAGAGAATCAATTGACGCGTATAATAATACGCATATGCCACTATTTATTTATTTATTTACACTTTATTGTGCACAATTACTTCTTAGAGACAACAAGGGTATAAAAAAATAACAAAGATGAAACAATTGACACACAAACGGCGGTCTTATCGCTAATCAGCGATTTCTACCAGACAACCTTTGGGTTAGGAAATTTATGATAAAATAGTGTGGGTGGTGTAAATAAACTTACTTTCACATTTCACTTTCAGTTCACTTTTCGTCACTTTATAAAATAAACTAAAAAAAATAGCTTTCTGCACTTCTTCTACATATAAGCTGTAAGTGTACCAAATTTCATACTCCTCCGTCACACACAAGTTTCATAAAAAGAGGTCCAAAATTTTTGCTTCGCATATTAATATATAGATAATTATTATTCCGACAAAACCGTTCAATATTTAATAATGCCTCGTTCTTGACTCTATCGACAATAGAATATCAATGTCAAGTTCTGTATTCACTCGAGACGTCATAGTAGCTCTAGATTTAACTCTTAACAATATATACATACGGACTATATTTAATTTTTATATATTTGTGTACTTTCTGTTTGTAAATATACTGGAGTTATAACTGTTAGGTTTATATTTTTGTTTTATTGGCTACCATTTTAGTTAATTTAGTAAATAAATAATACATGTGTGAAAATGTATGTATGTTAATGAAATAGGTTACGGTTTACTAAAGGGTCAAAGGAAACTTGAAATGGTTTGTGTATGTACACACGTCGCGTTGCGTTGCTAGTTTCTTTTCAGTTTAGGTAAACACTTTTGCAGTGTATATAGATAGATATTTCTATTTAAAAGATTCTAATTTAAAGACACTTCGTTCCCCACTTTTCGCCGAATTCTGGAGACATTGCGGGTGTATGTAATGGCGTAACTCAACGCTGCGCTTAACCTCGACACCAGAGCGAAGAAATGAAAATATTAAATACTTAATTTCTTCGAGTGTCTGACTGACTAGTTTACAGTCATACGCTTGCCCTGCGCCACGACTGGCCTCTTTTTCTTCTTAAACATAAAAAAATTTAATCTAATTTATAAAAAAATGTCATTTCAATGGAACACCATTTCCTCTCATAAAATAACATGACGCACGTGTTTTTCTTGCGCTTGTAATTGTAATGAGTCACGAAACAATAAAATAACAGGATAACTCGTTTAAGAAACGGGCGTCGTGTCGTTAAACCTCCGGCTCACATGAACTCTTTACTATGGATCTTAATTGTTTTAGAAGATGTATAATGGTAAAGTTAGTCCGTTGTAGCGGTAGCAGGTTCAATTTTATGTTGTATGAACGTGAGAAATAATTATAACAGAAGATTAACATATGACAATGTTTTCGAAATTAGACGCAAAATGAGGAATGCAGTGTCTTAACACTAGAATCTCTTTGTCTATCCTGCTTTATTTGGGTTGCAGCGAGAAGCTTAAAAAAAGTGTTACCTCACTTAACCTATGAGTCGACATGTATCGAACGTCATGAGTTAAAACTTCATCGTTCATAACGTCTGTTTAAATATCAAAAAAATAGGCTTAATAGTCCATTTAAATTAAACTAATTTAAACATAACAATGAAATATTTTATCACCAGATGTGGTACTCTAGAGACATGTCTAACAATGCCATCTAAAATTCTAGAAAGGGACCATGCACGAGTAAAAAGAGCTCATTTATATAGGTACTGATAGTGTGTTTGGAATCACAATGGTTAGAATGTTGACCACGATCATTCAACTCTTACATTGTTTTTAACGATCAATAGTAGTGCCCTTCACTTAACCTTAACATTTAAAGGTACAATAAAATAATTTACCTAATTTACTTAAACGTTAGTAGACTCTTAATAGTACAGTGCTTTTTGAATAATGCTATTTCTTAAGTCTTTTTACAGAAATTAAAAATAAATTAGCTTCACGCTGTATCCAGCACACAGCAGGGTAGGCAGAGGGAGAGTGACCGCGGAGAGTGGGGAACCTAGTGTTAAGACACTCCGTTCCCCACTCTCCGCGGAGTTCTGGAAGCATTGCGTGTTGAGTGGCGAAACTCAACGTCACGCTTTGCCTCGACAGCAGAGCGAAGAAATGAAAATATAAATGTAAATAAATATTTTATTTCGTCGAGTGGAGATCGAAACCACAACCAGTCGATTTTACAGTCGCACTTTATGCCCCTGCGCCACAACTGGCCTCAAACCTTTGTTAGCCTTTTTATAGAATAAATTGTAATGTTAATGACAAAGTCTTTTAAGATATTTTGATGTATTTTTAGGCTGCCGGATCATTTGATTTGAAACATCAAAGTAAATTAAGTTTCAATTAAATTATAATTTGACAAAATGAATTATCTACCATGGACCAGGACCACCCTGGAGGGAATGAAGAGCTTAAAATAAACTTGGTTAAAAATGTATCCAGGATTCCGTTTCTTCATTTTTTCTTGCCTACCTTAGTTATAAACTATAAAGCATAAAACTAAAAACAAATTACTACTGAAGCTAAAAAAATAACAACATATATGCAAAATCATTATCAAAGATCTGACAGAAAATTTTATCATTTTTTAAAATTTTAAAGTGAAAACATATTTATACTAAGCGCGGCGTTGAGTTCTGCCACTCAACACGCAGAATTCGACAGAAAGTGGGGAACGGAGTGTCTTAACACTAAGTTCCCTCTGCCTAC
>DWAO01003038.1:0-14845 GCA_018230605.1 Heliconius congener | reverse complement strand
TGTCTTCTTTATTACTTACATATTCATATTTTCTTTAACTTACATATCTTTCTATTAAGAAAGCATTAAAAATAATTATCGAAGTCAAAGGAAGTGTTTAGGCATTATATATTAGAATTAGATAAAATAAAATCTATAAATTACCGCAAGCCTGTTTTTATAAATAGCGATTTTCTGTACCCTGTCGTGGCATTTGATTCGAACTTTGTTACCAGTAGTCAAATGTTGTATTATAACATCAGTCATGTTCTCTCGATATGCATATCTCTCCCTGTATAAGCCATGTACTGTGCTGTATGCTATTTGATAACACCAAAGAGAGCCATCCTGACATGCAACCGCCTGAAACATCATGTCAAATTTATAAGAAGTGATATTTTTTATTACTTAATATTTTAATATTTCATAGCTACATTTAATACTTTATCATACTGTACACAATAATAAACCAGTTACTTTAGCCCAAAATAAGTAAACCTTTTAGAAAGTTCACAAAAATATATACAATATTTTCAATTTAAAAATATATTTAGTAACAATGGTAAACTATTTACAATTATGTTTAACTTAGACGATGGTGCAACACACCACACCCATTCTAGCGGAGTTGTAAGTATGGGCACACCTTCAGATGTTAGAACAGTCCATCCACCCACACCCCCAATCAAAACTAATGCTCCTAGCACTGATATTGACATGGCTGACAACCCTGAAAGTTAAAATTATTAAAAGTTATTTTTATTGAATGTATCAACATGCTCTTGCATATTATGAGGTCTAAAAGAATAAGCACAAACTCTCAAAAAGCCTAAAATATTGTACAAAGTATAAATAAAGATTCCAGCTTTCATTCCCATATGGAGAAACGGATTAATGTCATTTCACTGCTCGGCTAACAAGACAAAAGTAACAATATTTAAAAAATTGGATGATGCATGGGAACGTTTGCATCTTAAGATTAATACTAGATTCTCCCAATATGCCTCTACTATATTTTAAAAATATCTTACCAACATTCCTATCTTTTAAGATTTGTTGACCTTGAGTGTCATAGAATGAAAGGGTATCATTCCAATCTGCCACTAATAGAGTTGACTTTGAAAAAGCCACAGCCCAAACGGCTGAATCCCGAATGATTTTTTGAACTTCATCACCTATCTATTAAATAAAAATAACAATAAATATATATTTTTAAGCTTCTCACTGTTGGAAAGCTAATTGAAATTCAATATAATCTTGATAAAACAAATTTGAGTTAATAATTTAGTTCAAGTGTAAATGGTTCTTTTATTCATATTAAAATTACATATGTGACACTGAGGCTATTGTGGTGGTTTAATTCCCACTCAGGGCAATAAATTATTTTCATTTTCTCACTTCATTATAATAATGCCTTTTTATTTCCAACTTAAAGAACAAATTAACTTCTAATTTTTTACTATCTAAGTAAAAAAAATATAAATTAGTAAGCTTAGTTTTATTATTCGATTTTCGTATTTTTTTGTTTGATCCCTCTTTGGGTGTAGGCCTCCTCCAGCTTGTCCCATTCTTTCCATTTTCTTGCATTAAGCAGCCAGTCTTTGCCATCTCTTGTATGGCCAGGATTTCTTTTGCCAGCAGGACCTTTCCACCTGGTTGCTAAGAGCATCCATCGATTGTTTCTATATCTAGCCACATGCCTTGCCCATTTCTACTTTAGCTTAAGAGCTATGGTAAGTGTGTCTTGCACTTTTGTCTGTTTTCTTATGGTTGTTCACCTTTTTTGAGTACTTTTTTAAGTCTCAGTATACTTCTTTCCATGGCCCTTTGAGATACTTGGATCAGTGAATGTATGTGGTCCATTGTGCTAAAACATGTCCTAAATTTCCTCACTTACTCACTGGTAATAAAACAAAGTGCAATGTTGAGTTATGAATGTCATAGCACTAGATTCCTTACTCTGCTTCATATTAGGGATAATTAAACTTTATAAAAACATATATACCTTATTTCTCAATGATACAACTCCATTAGCTAACCCAATAGCTAAATATTGTCCTGTTGGTGCCCAAGCACAACTTGTAATACGACCTGACACTTTATATTTTTGTACAGCCTTTACATCCATTGACCAGAATGCAAAATCTGACAGGGCACAGGATGCCAAATGGTAAGTTACTGGGTTATATTGTAGGCATTGAATAGGTTCACTGTGTCTGTGGACAAATATATATAAAATATATTTTTATAAAGTAAACTGTTAATTTGAAAATAAATAACTTCTCTTAATTTTAAATTAATTAAGATGCTAGTGATGTCACATCAATATTCAACAAACAATTTAAAATTGACAAATTTATCTATAAAAAATGTTTAAAATATTTAACCATATATTAAATTAATAATTAAAATAACTGTTGGGTGAAGACATGGAACTTACGAGTACTTAAGTACACCCTCCATTTTAGATGTCCAAATAATAACATTTTTATCTGCGCTTCCACTTGCAAATTTTTTACCATCACCACAATATGCCACTGCATGTACTGGTCCCTTATGTGCCTGCAAAAGTTGCACAAGAGCTCCATCTCTAGGATCATATACCATAACCTTCTCCCCTGCTCCTACTATGAGTTGAGTACCATCTGGACTGAAGCATATTGTGTGTACACTGAGAAAAAGATAGTATATACGTTTGCATGTAAGTTATTTAAGAAATAACTTATTAGGTAAATTTTAAGCTATATGCATGTATTAAAAGATATCTTAATTTTTGAAATTACCTAGAAAATTCAATTTTATCAGCTTCGTGAATTTTATTTACCCATTTAGGAATAGTCCTCATTTCAAAGAAAGTAGTTTTTCTAGTGACTTATGAAATAATAAATGATAACATACAAATAGAACTCCACATTCTTATTAGAAAAATTGGTAAGTATTTATTACAAAGCAGTTACTATATTAGGCCTATTCGGTTGACAACGGGTTTGTGGAAAGTGTAAACAAATACATTGACGATTGATTTCTCTCTGTGTACAATCTAGTCTGTTGTAATAGTATAACAATGGAACTACCACTTTTTAATAGTAAAATTTAGTTTAAGCAATATGATTTACGATTTTTTTTCATTATTAATTATAAAATGTATTGATCCCAGCTCGCGCTAAAGTGTTTGAAACAATTTAAAACTTCAATTTGACTGTTGATTCAAGCTGCAGTTAATAACTAATATCATAGAGTATAAACTAAAAAGAGCAGATACAAACCACAGATAAGACATAAGTATATAGAAAATGTTTCAAATTATAAAAAGCTGTCATTTGGGAAATAAATCATTAAATCTAATTTAATCCAGCTTCACGCTGTAGTTCCCTAGAGGGATAGTATTAGAGAACAGAGCGCCAAACGCTACCGTCCCTGCATACCTTTATCGGCTCGTCATCAACATCTTCATACATGCCCTCCAAGGGGTTCCCATGCTTTTTACATGACCCAGTATCTTCGATACTGTGTTTTCGAAGGTCAACCGAGGTCTTCTACCTCTCTTACCGCTCACTTTCCCGTCATAAATCTTTTTTTAACATTCTTTTTGCACACATTCGTTTGACGTGCGCAAACCGAGTACGTTTTTTTATCCTCGCTAGTACCAGCCATTACGATCGATTCGATCAGCTAAACTGACTCCGCATATCTTACGCAGAGATCACATCTCTACAGCATTCATCTTTCTTTCATTATTCTTCTGTAATATCCACGTTTCGCTGCCGTATAACAGCGTCGGTACCAAAACTGCATTGTATACAGCCAAGCGTGCAGCCGTGCTGACGTTTCGCCTCGTCTCATAAATGCAGCTAAGGCTCCGTTAACCTTGTTACCTGCAGCAATACGCCATTTCACCTCCATATCGTATCTTCCATCTCTACTGAACATACTTCCTAATACACTTCATTCATTTGTTCTAATATTTTACCATCCACACTGATATTACATCCCGTCCTTTCTTCCTTTCTTTCAAATATCAGAACTTTTGTCTTGATTGAAATAATTAAATGTACGCCTCAGATTTATCAGATGATTCTTCACAAACAGACATCTTTTATTGGTCTGATCCATTACAGTACAGACTGAATACAGAGCCATCTATTGGGACCAATTATATTTACAAACCATTCGCAAGCTTATTGACATATATGTACTCGTACATGAATGTACATTTATGTTACCGGCAATCTATATAGTTCAGATATTCAAATAATATAATGAATAAATTTTCTAGGGATTATCCAGAGTACCTACTGTTCTACCAGCAATGTGCAAAATAAATAAATAACAACACGCATATTGCCTGCCTTCCCTCACGTCCCCTCTACTTTATACTTGTTTATTTATTATTTACTTCATACTCTGCCTAGAATACCTATTAAGTACTTACATGGTATTATATTAAATATCGAGTTATGGAGATTGTAGGTTTTCTCAAGGAGACTTAAGAACAGCAACTCATTTTTATATACCTGTATAAAAATTAATATTTATGAGTACCATAAACTGACGTGAACGTGATATGTTTTCAT
The DNA here is from genome assembly GCA_018230605.1 of Heliconius congener. Classification (NCBI taxonomy): domain Eukaryota; kingdom Metazoa; phylum Arthropoda; class Insecta; order Lepidoptera; family Nymphalidae; genus Heliconius; species Heliconius congener. The sequence goes on along the minus strand of DWAO01003038.1, from coordinate 10,292 downwards.
TGAATAAAATATCATTGCAAAAATATTATCATTGTAAACATTGTTGTAATTTGATTATCAAGCCATAGATGGCGCGGATAGTCGAATCTTTAACAATGTTTCTCCAATATAGCCACAATCATATTCTACAGAGTTGCGGCATAGCACATATAAATACCTATTATTTCTTCATTTACGATGATAAATTAAAATAAATATACTAAATATTGAAGATGATGATTTTATTAGTGTATGTTTTTTCAGTTTCATGCTGTTTCCTGAATATTATTATATGAAAATAATATCAAATATGTATTCCTAATAATAATAAGCATAAATGAAATCGTTTCGGAACTCTCAATAGAAACCGGAATTTGACTCACTCTTGACAATTTTTTATTGTTTTGTAAAATGAAAATTACTTGTAAAACATGGTACTCTCTAAGAAAATAACTATAAAATAAAATATAAATACAAAAAAAACGTGAAGTAAAAGTAAAAAGATTATTAGTTGAGTCAGTTTAGTTTTTAGTAGCTTTTATTTAAATACTTTTTGATATGGAATAATAGTTTTATATATTAGGATAATGATAATTTTATAATAGAATATGAATCATACATATATCATATAAACATGTTCCATTTGTCTGTCTGTTTATAAACTCTGATCACAGATATGATTATGAATGGCGGAATGGATTTAAATAAACTTTTAAGCCTAGGCAACATAAAAAGATATACTGTAAAACTGGATCACGTAATTTATGACCATAATAGACTAACTAATGCTTGTTTAGTACATCTATTATGGTACTACATAAAAAATGCTTAATTTTTGTGGGCTTATGATTATCGGAAGTAAAATTCTTAATGATACTAAACTAAAAATACAAAAAATATTAAGCAGAATTTTAATTTATATCAAAGAATTTCTTTTTCATATTAAAAACAATGGTCTCATTATCAAACGTCTGATGTGAACTTCGAACAACTCTCATGTAAAAATAAAATGCTACAATATATTAAGAAAAATTATTAATTATACATAGATAGTGCCTGGCAAGAGTTGGTTATCATTTTTGTTTTTTTTTTGTCACACGTTCAATCAAATATCACGGCAAATGACTTCGATTTATACTTTTTAACTTATATTTAACTAAGTAAATACTTAGGTAAATATATAAGCAAGTGCCTTGGTCCATAAATGGGAATTTTGTATTTTTTTTAAATATAAAATACTTACGACTTTTTCCATAATTAATAATTTTATTGGATTTATTTTCTAGCATATGCATATATGGCTAATAGGTGAGGCCAAGGATGTAAGTTAATAATGAATATAAAACTGAATGACTAAAAGTATGAAGTCCACATGTATCAGCCAGTCCGTTAAGGGTTGGTTTACTAAAATAAAAGGATAAAATAAAGCGAATCCAGTATTTTAAAATACTGGAGCGGTCATCGCGTCGTGCATTGTATCATTAAACTCTAAAGTCTATAGACTATACAGTAGATATCATGTACTAGTAGAGACTCTATATAACTTTGGAGAATTACTGAGAAATTGGCGGTATTAGAACTTCTCGTGTTTAATTAAACTGTATTCAATTTCTAAGCCCTAAAACGATTTACAATGTATACTCAGAGCCAGTATTATTCATATTTGCCTAATTAACTTAATTTGTATATTACTTACGTATTAAATAGATGTGCCTCTAAAGCGCAATTTTCACCTATAGAAAAAAATTTAATATATTTAGTTGGACAAGAAATAATATTTTGATCTTTCACATAATACATTATTAAGATTGTCGTTGCGCAGGGGCACAAGTATGCAACTGTAAGCGCGATTCTTTCGATTCCCACTCGGGGAAATGAAATATTTAATATTTTCATTTTCTCGCTGTCGTAACGACACCACGCGCGACATTGAGTTTCGCCACCCAACACGCTATAATGCGAGAATTCGGCGGAAAGTGGGCAACGTAACGGAAGTGTCTTATTGGGAACGGAATGTCTTAACTGACTAGGATATATCTGCTTATCCTGCTATGTGCAAAATACAGCGTGAAGCTAAAACAAAAAACAAATAAAAACATTATGAATAAAGTTTTTTTTAAGAAACTGTGTTTTAACATATAGTATTGTTGATTATGCAATAGGTACTTCATTGCATAATGAACAATCCTATATACTTTATATAAGTTTTGCGATTTATTTAGATTAAATGTTTACCAAACCAACTATTAAAATGTATCTAAGTATATCTTAGAACATAAAAAGGAAACCATAAGCTCGCCTCGAGAAAAAAATAGAAGAAGAAAAAGGCGAAAAGTATTAAATTAATATTTTATTTATTTAGTTTTCTTAGTAAGAATGATTGTTGTATTATACTTTATGGAGACACAAAGAATTAAAAATATTAATGAAAAATAATACTGAATATAAAAAATAAAATAAAACAGATTACCGAAATTTTACACTTCCGGTCGTTCTATTTTTCTCAAGTCAAGTGATCCATTTGTAACTAAATGTGCCGAACATAAATACAAAAAAATATATCAAATGATGAAAGATTTTAAAGTTTCTCCCAAATAGATGACGTATAAAATTACTCCTTCCGTATATGGCAATAAGGCACGAAATTGTAAACAAAAATCTAAGAAAAATGTAAAAGAATCGATAAGATTTTATTAATAATGTGTGACACTTTAAACGCTACTGTCCGCCCTTAATGCGCCTTTTATCCATAAATTACTACCAACAAAAAATCCAAAAACTTTCGGAACTTATCTTACTACCCATAGAAATAAGGTTTAAAATTAAGAATTTGACAGCATTTTTATATGTGTATTGTTTTAATAATGACATTAGTAGTTTTCTTGAAATGTTAGTTGTAGAATTCTCTGACGCCTTTTTTGTATGTCACGACAGACAGCCTGTCGCCAATGCCGGATATACCAACTAGGCAGGTAGAAGTTGGAACCGTATTTTAGTCCCAATTATGACTCTCATTTATATTAGAGAGGGGAGAGGGGAGATAAGAGTAATGGGAGTTATGTAAGCAAAGAGTAATGTAAGATTTCAAATAAAAAAATATATTTTAAAACAAATATTTATTGTTAGCGTCTTTGTGTCAAATTTAATTAATTGGCTATGCATAATGTTTAATATTCTTCTATAATATGTTTTGTAAATTAGAATAGTTTTATTGTATTGAAGTGTGGCAAGCATAGGCGCGTATGTAATGTATCGGAGTAAAAGAAAATTCAAGATATATCAGAAGCCAATTACGCGTGAGTCACACCGATTCTCAGAACGATAAAAAAGTGAAATAAAATACCAGTCTAGAAGTAAAAAGTAACAACACAAAAATACTACATATTCCACTGCGATTGCAAACAGGTATGATTTCCTCGCTGTATGTTCTTTACCGCATTTTCTCGCAAAACCACCATTTTCCCGAATAGGGAATTCTGTGGAACTGTTTGACCTGTGACATGTCAACAAATTTTCTAACTGCAAAGTACGTTACAAAATCGAATACCATCCACACCATCTGGCTGCGTGGCACTCCACTATTGTGTAGTTTCGTAGGAACTTCGTTCCACGCGCCACGCAGCTGTGGAATGGCCTATTTGTGGCGGTGTTTTGAGGTCGATATGACATCAGTACCTTCGATAAGAGCGTCTGTCTGGATCTCAAAGACCGACATAGCACCTGGAGCTCCTCTGGTGTTGCACGGGGTCGTGGGCGTCGGCCACTTGATGGCAAGTGACCCGTACGCTCGTTTGCCTTGTCTTTTAAAAAGTAACACAAATATTATGTATTGTTATAAATTGGGAGTGGTTAACGTTTATAAAAGGAAGATAAAAAAACACATAATCAAATGATCGTCTATAGGTTACTAAGCTTTTCGAAAAGAGAATCTACGTAATTACAATAAGTGATTTATGCCATCCAATAACAATACTTCACATGAGGCTTCACTTTCACACTTTCAATAAGGGCCATTGCCTACAAGCAACTGCCCCCGATTAACTTTTCTTTTTCAAATGTACTTTATTGCTGTTGACCTGGACTGGTCTTGACAGTGTCACCGGGCGTGGAGGGGTTGAGAGTAGCTCACCCCTGAAGAAAAAGTACGAGCTTTGATGGATGCTCGTGAAGAGTTGGCGATCGCAGGGGTATGCCCTGCGTACGCCAATCAGGGGAGTTTCGACCGTTGGGCCCCGTAGCCGAGACACCCGTAGTTTTTAAGTAACACAAGTTTATAAAGCTAGGAATTAATTCATCAAATTCGAAGAGACTATAATAATTATTTTATATTCACAATATAAAACGCTTCACGCTGTATCTCGCACACAGCAGGGTGGGCTGAAACTAGTTTTAAGACACTCTGTTTTCCATTTTCTGTCAAATTCTGGAGGCATGAATGATAATTGAAAATTTAAATTTAAAAACATTACGATATAATGGAAAATTTTATTGTATAAATTAAATTTCAATATGCAATATTTAAGTAATATATTGAAATCGAAATATTTCTATAAAGTATAAGTAAAAAAATATTCTTATAAAATTTCATAATAATATTTTTTTATTTTATTAATTTTAAAAAAATTAAAATAGTAATAAATTGTTTATATTTAATATTTTTAATGTTACAAAGAAAAATAATGATAATAATAACAAATATATTTATTATGTTTGACCCGAAAAACAATTTCGCGTGAGTAGTAGGTTTATCTAGTTCAAATTATTTGAATAATTAATAATTCCCTTAAAAACTAGCAATTATAATATTTGTATATTTAGCAAGGAGATATATAATCACCAAAAACGGTATTGTCCTAAATTCGCCCTAAATATAAAAAAAATCAACAAATAAGGAAGTCCTTCCTCATTCGTACTGAATACAAAGCACTTTTATCACTTTTACCCACTTTTACCTTTAAAAGGGGGGATAATACGGTCTGTTACCTTATCTATCACGTCCTGTGTCACCGGGGAACACAATTAATCCATTTGGAAATCATCCGGGTGCATCCCCCGGGGCTTTAATTAAAATGTAAATGGCGGCCGGTCTGTATTCTCGAGTGTCACACAAACACGGGCCGGCGCGCCGCTGAATTTTAGCGTTGGAAAGCATTCGCTGAATTTATGAATTTAAATTGTCTTATTATAATTTAACTCAATGTGAAATTTTAATTTTTTTTTTTACTATTTTCTGATTTTTAAATACTATATTGTACGTTTATATGTATTACTTATATATCATCTAAGTATATTGTATCATCTGAAATGTAATGAAAATGTAAAAAATAAGTCTTTACATTAAATAATTTTACGAAATAATCATAGGATAGTAATAAAATAGTAATTATTGATTCTTGATATTTTTATCTTTTCGTTTGTCTGTTTGTACACACACATCTTCTACACTACTTTAATGAAATTATGAAAACTGTCATAAAGTTCACTCAAATGATTTTGGGGGCGGCCACTAGTGCGAAATGAGGGATCAGAATTGTAAAAAGAAACAATAGTGAGTTATTAAAATAACCTAAAGCAGTAATTAATATTGTAATCACAATCAATTACGGGCTAAGGATGAAAAATATTAATTCACTCATTTTAAAAATAGTTACTGTTCAATAAAGCTTATATTATAGTTGTATATTTTTGTGTCTATAACTTAAATATCCCATCTTCCCAGTGTAGTACCAATCAATACCGCGGTGTTAGAAAGGGACGACTAACATAAAGGGGCGGGTCTGGGAGTCCCCCCACTCTTGTAACAACCCTATAGCCTCAACGGTTTTAAACAATTCAATTTAGGGGACAGGATAGAGAGATAGATAGATACATAGTTCATATAGATACTTTTACCTGTTCGTAAGTATATATATATACAGGTATAAGAAAATTCAGTGAGTAATTAAAAAGATCCTATCATGATGTACCTATTACAAGGTAACTTTCCCGAGAGTTTTATTTAGTTTAAATTCAGTACCAAAATCTGTATTAAACAATTTTGGCAATTGTTTTACGTATTAAATATCTTATTAAAATGATAACTAGGCCATATATTGAGATCAGTCGTGGGGCAGTGGCACAAGTGTGTGACTGTAAACGCGACTGGTTGTGGGTTAGGGCCCCACTCGAGTAAAATGAAATACATATATTTTTTATTTCTTCGCTCCGGTGCGTAGGCAAAGCACGGTGTTGAGTTCTGCCAATCAACACGCAATGGCTTTAGTAAATCGGCGGAAAATGGAGAACGGAGTATCTTAATACAGGGTTTACCCTGCCTACCCTGCTGTGAGCGGGAAATAGCGTGACGCTGAAAAAAAAATGTTATAAGGACTTTTACTATACGTAATAGTGAGTACCTACCACCACCTACCTATGTATAGCACATATTGGTGCAGTGCACCATATTGCTGATGTAAAATCCTTCCTTACCTTCTATTATATACCTATATACACATATATATGATATGACCAATTAACTATTTCGCAAAAGATATTGCAGATCCTCTTTGTCCGTCTCAGAAATAATATCTTTAATAATGTTTTTGTATAATAAATGTCATCGACTTACTTTATATAATTACTATCAGCTTCACGCTGTATCCCGCACATAGCATATTCTGCTAGAGGAAACCTAGTGTTAAGGAGTTCTGCCGAATTTTACGAGACATTTCGCGTTGAGTGGCGAAACTCAACGCTGGGCTATTGCCTTGATACTAAAGCGAAGAAATGAAAATATTGTTAATAACCTCCTCCGGCCTCAAGTATGTTACTACTTAGATTTTTACCGAAAATATATATAAAATTTTGTTGTTTTGTTGTTAAGATGTATTTTAGAGTAGATCATAAATAAAGAGTATAATTCGTTTATAACTTCTTATCAATCTAAAATAGGTAATAAATTTTAAGTATGTAAGTAGTACCTATTCATAAAAGTTTTATGATCCTTTCTTAAATATTTGTGGGTACCAACATACCAATAAAATATTGAGATAAAAAAAAAATATTATGAGTTTTAAATAAAACTATTTTAACCGTATTAATCGTTTTTATTTAGGGTTATACATTTTTGGAAACCCGACGTAGTCCACTCGTGACCACGGACTACTGCAAAAAGGGTTCTAAGCGTTGGGTTTCCAAAAATGTATATGGTATCCTAAATATATGCGACCAATTATATAAAATAAAGATTAATCCGGTTAATATAGTTTAATTTAAAATGTTAATTGATTTTAACAATGTATTGTTAAAATCGAAGCAAACTATAAAACCAGCGTGACGCACTTATTCAGTTTTATACAGCAGCTATACGAGTACAGTGTTTCATAATGATTATTGGTTTAGGTTTAATACTTTTTCATTTTTTATGTAAGTAAATTTATCTGCATAATATGGAATTCTAGAAGTTACCTATATCTTTAAATATCTACGTATTTATTAAATGACATTTTAAAGGAGAATCGGAATATCTTTAATTTCGACTACCATTGATCCATCTTGCCCATCCGCTTGTCGGGTCTAGTCAAATGTCCGTCAGCTGTGTAAACGGGTAGGAAAAGATTTTTTTTTAAGTGGATCTTTATCTATCTAATTTTAATATGTAAATACACTAGTCTAAATTAGCGCACGTTATTAGTTACAAGCTTAAAAAAGAGAAAACGTACGTTTATTTTTGTTATTGAAAAGGAGACATTTAGTCTTCTATTATATGTATACATAGGTACATAATACATAATTTTTCTAGTTTGAAAATAAACATACATTATGTAAATTACGATTTATAGGAATACAGCCAATTTTTTAAATATTTCTTTGATTGTTGTTTTATCTTATAGTGTTCAAGAAATGCGATTCTTTATATGTGGGAGAGTCGTACATAAGAATGAAAATGAAAATTTTACAATTAGATAGAGAATTAGTGCTGGAAGCAATTAGAAACGTCCAACGAGTGGAGCATTTCAGAAACTTATATATGTTGTCAATTTCGTACGATATTGGTGATTTGTTATATAAAATGAGAAGTAAATTTGCAAGGATGACCAGACTGCTGATTCTATCGCATGATAAACTTGAAGTTTACAAACGTGAACAGGTAAGGGCTTCAATTTATTCAATATTTTAAAATGAATCCCATCAATTTACTTAATATGGACTAAGATTTATGTTCGATCTTCCTAATTTTACATGTACAAAATTAATATTGAAAACTAGTTGGCCCTCGTCACTTCGATGGTGTATACTTTACGACGTTTAACCATCCGTTGTGCGTAAGTAGTTCCGAAAGAAACAATAATGTTAGTGGAGTGGAGTGACAATACTAATTTCTTTTAATAATATCAAGTCAACTTTTTAAAGTTATAATTTTTTAGAGACTACCTTTATTAAATTTTATGATAAAAAATTTATTTGCTAGAATTTACCAAAAATTTACAATATAACATATATTTTAAATGTACTATATAATTATGAATATTTATATAGTTTGTGAAGAATATATAAGAATGTAGTTTGTTCCTGGCTATGATATACAGAAACTAAAAGTAAATAGTCAATAGTACGTAAAAAGCGACTTCTTCCTTCAGGACTATCTGATCAATACAAAACACTTGTTTTACCTAAAGATATTATACTTACATTAAAGAAAATTTGTTTTGTATCTTTTGTAATTTATATTTCTTGTCTTATGTCAATTTATAGCACATAGAACATTTAACTGAAATACAGAAACTTGCCATGGAAATCTATGCCTTGGTTGAAATTTTGGAAGACTGGGATAGCTCTGGTAAATACCAGAGTCGAAGACCTCAAGTTTCTAAAGTTCCTACAAATTACAGAAATACTTCGCGATGGTATAGCGTACCGCCTTTGCGTCATCGTGGTGGAAATATGACAGAAAAGCCAAAAGTATTAAAGAAAAAAATATTTAATTATGAAGGTTTTGATTCAGATTTTTATTAAAAAGTCAATGGTAAAAATCCATTTACCTACAATATTTTTATTTTTTCTACAAATATAAGTCCCGTATTAATATTTAAAAATATTAATTACCTATCAAATACCTATATATTATATAGTATTATTATTGTATAGTAGTAATTGAAGACTATTTCAAAATCCATGCAATAGTAAATGTAACAAAATAGGCCTAGTATGATAGAGACAATATTATAGCTAACAGTATTCTCTCTTCTCGTATTATGTGCAACCACTATTATAACAACCATAAACAACGAGTTGAGAATAATAATTCTCAAATGGTTATGGTGCGTAAATTTAGAAATAAATATCATAATAATATTCTTAGTGTTAAAAGTGTGAAATGCACTTTACTCTGCTCTCTTCTCCCTGATAATAACATGTAGTAGAATAACGTAGGCGTTATCACCTCAACTCGTCCCGTTTCCTAAAGTACCTGCTCTAATAGAGATAGAAAATTTTTATAACATTTCATTTTGGAAAAAAAAATAATTAAAATTGTTGTTATGTAAGCTTCTATTAAAGCGTTGCCCTTTGCTTTTGCTTTTGCTTTTCACTTTACTTGATGTACCTAATTTATAAAAAATAGTTTTAGCCAATATAGAATTCTATTATAAAGTATTTGAAAAAGAAATTGTCCAATCGAAACCTTGTAAAAAAAAGAATACTATACAAAAATTTACATACAAATTGACTAAAGTCATTCGTAGTAGGTACTCAAATAGTGGACGAAACAAAAGCACTCGAACAACTTTATGCCATTTCGCCCGCGTACAAGCGGACTCACTAAAAACGGAACGCGCGGATACATTGGTTTACTTTTGGTTAAGAATTTGTTATTGTAAGCCATATGGGCGCGGAGCGGCGGAGCGCGGGATTTTTTCTGTTAGGACGAACTTACAGCCACGGTTAAACAATACGACACATGCATCTGTGACGTACTAACCTTCGATGCCATTGTTCAGGTCACGTTGGACGCAGATCACACTATACTTCCCATGGAAATGTGGAATGGATTGGGTATGTACATAGGAGTTTAACAATATTTATCCATTTATGGGGTTAAGTAGAAATTGTAGTTATTGCTAGGTTATTGTAGTCATCAAAAATTTAATTTAAAGTGTTGCAGCCGTTGCCACGTGGAGGAACCTGTAGTTAGGAACCTACAGACATTATAGGAAAGCGTCCAACACGCAACGACGGTATTTGAAAACACGATATTTCTATTGTTAGAACATTATTTGCGTTTCATATGTCATATATTACATAGATACATCAAGCTCACTGAAATACTTACAGAT
>DWAO01003037.1:0-14846 GCA_018230605.1 Heliconius congener | reverse complement strand
CACTCGAGGAGATGAAATATTTACTTAAATTTATATTTCCATTTCTTCGCTCTGTGTCGAGGCTAAGTGCCACGTTGAGTCCTGTCACTGAACATGCAATGCCTCCAGAATTCGGTAAAAACAATATATAAAAAAAAAACTTTGTAAGATTCGAAATTCGAATACACAATGCATCTTTCACTTGTCACAATAACTTTCAAATAAGCTTGCACAGTTTGTGTTGAGCTTCACTCAGGAAAGATATTAATACTTTTTTAGAAAACGTATAAAAATTTTAGCGTATTGGGATTTGAACCTGCATCTCTTGGAAACCATCCGACCCTTGGACGGTATGTTTCATTTTTTTCGGTCTATTTGTTTACGATACATTAAAGGCCCCAGATTAGGCGGTCAGGTAAACCGGCGCGGTGGGTCGGGGCTCGGGGCCGGCTGTTGAAAGTAAAAGGCCTTTGATGTATTCCTTCTTTGTTATTGTTTCAATTCTCATGTTCTTGCAAATACATAAAGTGCAACTTGTTCTTTTTACTAATTCTTTAGATGGCGCTATGTTTTAGAAGTTATTTTTATATTGGAGGAATTTTTTTTAGCTTCATCCTATCTAGCATAGCACAGGAGAGATGAGATAGCCGAGGCAGGGGGGAACCTGTTAAGGCACTCCGTACCCTATTTACGCCCAATTTTTGAAATAATTCGTATTCAATCAACGCCGCTCTTGGTGTACTTTTCAGAGCGAAGAAATGAAAATAATTAATTCCGGCCTCAACGCCCCCCTCGTGGGATTCGAACCCAAAACCGTCGTGCTTATAGTCCAGACATTCTGCCGATGCCACGATGATCTCATATAAACGTAAGATATTTATAAATGAATATTAATTACAAGAAAATAGGTACTAATTAGTTGCCACTATTGATCCAACTTTGTGTAACAGATATTATGAAATTCCACTCTGTATAAATTAAATGAGTATGTAGATAATTACACAGCGTAGCACGCTAAAATTTCTCATGTGTCCTTGAGGAGTATGGGGGATCACTTATAGAGCATTTCCTGAATTTCCAAAGAGAAAGAGTTACATATTACGTTCCTAAAATAGTCCATGCATCCACAATTGTGAAAGCAAAAGTTTATAATATTTGTACGAAGTCGTTTCTAAAACACGAATTGACTTTTGACATGCTGTAAAACAAATTAAAAAAATATTAAACATAATATCAGCTTCACGCTGTATCCCGCACACAGCAGGGTAGGCAGAGGTAACCTAGTGTTAAGACATTTTTTTTCAAACATAATATAAGTAGTGTATAGACTTCAAGTATTACAAATTAATCGTAATCCGACCAGAAAATCTTATGTAACTTTAGAACTTTATACAGCGTAATACAAGCTACAATATTGTCATTTAAGTTCACATGACGTCTCGTTCGTTCCAATTTCTGAAGGAGATGAAAGTAGCGGAGTTAAATAATATTATCACATATAATAATTATATTTTGCGTCTGAATGTAAGAGTGATGGTTGTGGGTTCTAACCCACGAGTAGTGTAAATAATTTATTTTCCCGCTCTGTCAGAAGACAACAAACAACGAACACGGCGTTAAGTTCCGTCGCTTAACACGAAACAAGTGACATTATATTTTATAGATAGATATTATAGTCACAGAACGTCGTATCCAAGTGAATGCGGTAACCACGTGAAGTTAAAAATAAAAAAATTATTGTTTATAAAATATCCAATTGATAACACCTATGTGTTTTGATAAGCTTTTGATAATTAATTTGATGGAAAAACGAGAAACGAGATTACTTGTTACATTTTTACGATTTTTTAAAAATGTTATTAAAACTTTTGTGATTAATTTATAAATCTCAGGAATTAAATCTGAAACCATAACTCATTCATAATTTCCATCAAAGTTAAAACATGTGGTTTACAAAATTGATTTCATATTGATTTTCTCTCTTATTTAATTAACACAATTTTGAAGTTGTTTAAGATAAATTTGCTGCGGTCATTAATTTGTAAAAACATTTTACATACAAACAAACAGCACATGTACTTGTTCTTATCACTGATAACAGATACATAATGTGTAGAGAGTAATTAAAAATGTCGATTCTATAAATCAAAGTAAACTTTAATTACACTGCTTAGTCCACAAAGGATCGTACTAAAAATGTGGTTGATTCGAATTATATGTAGATATTATATGTATATATCGACGGTCCATAGGTAAAGTATCGAAAGTGAAAAATTGCAAATTTACTTTATTGTTGTTTTGCTCTGCAAATGTAGTTTTCCACTACATACACGTTTAATAAAAACATATACGGTGATGATTTTTTGGAAATTTTGAAAAATCTTTATTAAAACTCTTCTTAATAAAAAGCAATAAAAACATTTGCGATTTTTCAACATTTTACCTAGGGACCATCGAAATATTTCTATCTTTTTTATGTCCGCATATACTATAAGTGAAATGGACCAAATTCAGTCATGTATTATCATTATTTCAAAAACTTTATAAAAATTTAACGTAGGAGGACTCGAACCCGCGATTCTTGGAAACCGTCCAAGCGCTCTGACCACTAAACCATGCGCTCTGATGAATAAGCATTTTTCGTAATACATATTATGATTATCGTTATTCTTAGCAATAATCATTGGGTAACTTGCTAAAAAAATGCAGTAATCGTGATACAGTAAAGCCAACATTAGAAATATAATAAAGCTTATAGGAATTTCGACATCGCTTGACAGCAACGTATAGCTTAATGGTTGTTGGTGGAGCGCTTGTGCGGCTTCCATGATCATGGAGCTCAATTCCTGTTACGTTCAAATTTTTTAAATATTTTTTTTTAATTTTGTTACTTTTCCTAATGTGGAATGATGTTTTAAAAATGTTAAAAATATCGACCATTCTGTTCTCCAATTTTTATCAATCGTGTAGAGTGCGTGTTGGGTCAAGAAATTTGATTTTATTTTAAAGTAATAATAAGCTTTACAAGGGACGTGTTTTGAATCCATGAAAGAGTATTATCGTACCCACAAATGTTTGATATAAATTAGTGACATTTGTTGACATTCTGCTTATACATAGAATAGGATACATTAATATCAAAACAATAGAATAGAATAGAATATACTTTATAACAATAAAATTATAAAATGTATGCAAAGGTGGTCTTATTGCTTCAAGCATTCGTTTACAGGCAACCCTTGGCAAATGAAGGACTAAATTTTAACAAAGAAATGAGAATAACGTTATAGTGCACAAATCGTGTAGAGTGCGTTAACAATATCCTTAAAGTACCGGAAAGAGAAAATTAAACAAGCTATAGCTTTATTATTTAATACGGTACTTACATACAGTATCTACTATAAAGTCATGCTAACAAAAACGAATACAAACATACATAGTACCAACTATATAATAAGTTTAATTTTTACTTACGTATATATTTTCAGACTATTTTAACATTAATTTTAATATATACAAATATTTACAAAACAATTATTTTAAATTTAAATGAAGCTATTTTAACCGGATTCCAAAATGTATAATATAAAATATACACGATTAATCCTGTTAAAATAGTTTCATTTAAAATGTGTAATAATCGTGACAATCAAAGAATTTAAATATTTTAATTTTAATTTTTAGTAGTAGTAGTAATAACATGAGAATTTCAAATCGTAAGTAGTCTAATTATATTTACTAGTTCATTGAAACTAAAACTAGACCGACCATTTAGAGCATTCTGTTCGCTTATAAATATCACCTTATTTTATATAATTATATTATTCAACACAACCGGTTTTCGCTTTTATAAATTTAATTAATAATTATAAAAAATATTATATTTTGCTTGTTTCTAAGGATTTTAGTTATTTGCACATTAGTGATCAAAATGTTACAAATGTAAATGGCGATATACAGACTATAACTAACTATAGAATAAATGTATGACACACCCGTAATAAGCTGCTAGCTGGGTCAAAATAAGGTCCACGTCCTCAGATAAATTTTGGCAATAACAGTTATATTGTTATTGCAGATGAAAAAAATGCATTTCATAATTTTAGAATGGTTTATTTTGTTAAACAATTGAAATAAGTTAATGTATTTATTTCAGGAGTTACTGGTCCAAATTGAAAAAATACTTTTGTGTTGGATTGTCAATTTATCGTGGAAACTATAGGCTATGTTATATCGCTATAATCGTTTCTACGAAGTCGAGCTGCTACGGTGTATCCTGCATATAGTAGGGTACGCAGAAGGTAACTTAGTGTGACGACACTCCGTTCTCTATTTGCTGCTGAATTTTGGAGGCATCGCGTGATTGTTCACGCCGCGCTTTGCCTCGACACCAGAACGATAAAATGATTAAATATTACATTTCCTCAAGTAGGAATCGAACCCACAACCTGTAGCGTCCACAATCACTAGCCTCTATGCAGGCCAGTATTGCATAGAATATTTTAAGATTATCAGGCTCTAAATAACTAATTTCATATGAAAAATGTGTTGTAACATAATAATATGTAGCCACTTTCACCAGTGTTCGACACAATGGATACCTTACAAGTATAACTGATGTAATCAAATCTGTTACAGTGTCAATAGACTTAAAATGCTATTTTCTACTCGACTGTACCTAAAAACTACATAGTAAAAATATATCAAATATAAAAACATATGTTTTTTGTTTTGTTTCTTTTGCAATATATCATCTGTGTAAATATTTTAAAGGTGTACATAAATACAATCATACATTCTATCCGGAACCTTTTCAATATAAAAGATACAAATTCAGCAAACTGCCGTTATATTAGGTTCAATGTCTTTGCTAAATATTAAGCTAAAATCCCTCGAGTTGGAGCGATGCAACCGGTTTTAAAGGAGAGTAACACGAAGTGATTGCAGATTGTATAATCACAGAGCACCCAGAATCCCGTGGCGTGGATTATAATATGATTATTTTTTATCTTTTACAAAATGAAATAAGTAGAGAAAATGTAGTGTTGAGTCACTCTTTTTAATTATTTAGTTTTTAGCGTTACGCTGTATCCTGCGTACAGCAGGGTAGGCAGAGGGAACATAGACACTCCATTCCCCGTTCCTCTTTCTCCCACTATTTTTATTAAACCTACGTGTGATATAGCGGAATACAACGCCGCATCCTAAAAAATAATATTTCATAGTTACAATAAAATTGGCAGCAACATTTAAAAAAAGAAACTATATTGTTGAAATGTATCTACGGTTATATATACCTATTTCTAATATTATCATGAAACGCAGGTTTTTCTTATCAGTATAAAGCGTAAGTCACATCAATACCATCCGGCAAAATATGAAATTGGCTAAATTATTAAAAAAAATAAAAATTAAATATTTTCATACTTATACATTGTGGCAGACTGTAAACGCGACAGTTGTGGGTTTGATTCCCACTGGGTGAACGATTTATTTTAATTTCTAAACCCAACGCTGTCAAAGTGGAGAAGTGAGGAGTGTCTTAACACTAAGTTTCTCTATACCTTGCTATATTTGGGATACAGAGTAGAGCTAAATTAAAGAAGAATACACCTTGTAACACGATCGATTTATTTTACTCTTCTTAAGCAGCATTTGTATGCAATTCTGACCTCTATCCAATATCGGTTGTTCACAACGTCATTGGTAGTGATAAGATAATCACCGAAATCTGAACTCGTTCGGCGCATCGCTGATAACGCGAAGACGGAAGGCATACTTCAACACTTTAACTTGCAGATTTACTCTTTTACATTTATTTATATGGGCTCAGTATATATTTTTGCTTTTCTCTAATTAGTTTTATGAGATGAGGTTACGTAGAGAAATCCTAGTGATATTTATTTCGTTTGTTGTTATATTAAAACTGCATCCCGCATATAACAGAGTGAGAAAATTAAAATAATTAATTCTTCCGAGGTATCAAACAGGCAGACGTTGCGTTTAAAGGCAGACGACGCTGTCTCGTTGCACCACGACGGCAATAAAATCCATTTCAAATACACATTAGTTTCTTTAAACAGTACTTACTTAAAATTTCCCATATTAGAGCCATTTTATTTTGTTGTTTTTTTAATGTAAAGATTGTTTATTGTCAGGCTTCAGTATAACGTAGTAGATCACTCACGCAGGTTGACAATCTCTGGTCAATTGATCTTAGGAGGACTTTCTAGGTCTAGTCCCCGCATATCCTCATTGACTAAATACATAAGTTACTGAGAAAGGAAGTACTATATATGGGGAGGGTTACAAAAATAACTCGACCAGTTAAAGTTAGAAATACAAATAAAATTGGTAAGTATTTTACTGTATTTATGCGTGCTTAAATACTTGATTTAATGTACAATATTTTAAAGTTTCTTTAAAGAATTCCCACATCATCAGTATTATTATGGGGATTAACTGTAAGAATGTAAGAAATAAACTCGTATGATTTACTGTTGAAGTTGTCGTGCGACATAGCGGTCGACTGTAAACGAGACGGCTATGGGTTCGATTCCACGTTTCTCACTCAGATGTATGAATTATTTTTATTTCTTCGCTCTGGTTACAAGACAAAGCGCCTCGTTGCATTCCGCCACTCTGAAAAATCTGAAAAATTTAACAGAAAGTGAGATACGGAGTGTTTTGACACTAGGTTACTAACCTAACCTTCTATATGCAGGATACAGTGTAAAATAAAATAAAACAGGATAACTAATTCAATTAGTTGTCAATTTTCTGCACAATTAAAAACATAACTAAGGAGGAGTGGCGTAACTTAACGCTATGTTTTGTGTAACCACTAAAGAAGCGGAACTTGTGACTTCCATTAAATACATGATATATTTAGCCAAGGAAATACTATTTTCTACAATTTTGTTTTACGTTCATCTTTTTACAATCGACATTTTCCATTAACCCACAAGTAACAGCCGCGTCATTATTTATCTTATTTTAACAAACATTTTTTTAACTAAGACCTTTCATCTCTTCCACGGCCTCTTGTGAACATACAAAAAAGAAAGAATGACCTCGTTCCTTTATGGTTTAAATGGTCAATAGAATGTATAATATATATGTATCAACAGTACTTCCATTGAAGTTAAAAAATTACACGTTGCAGGAATTTCAGTTTTTCCCACGTTTCTTTATTTGTATCTTCAAGTATGACGACAGATAGACGAAATCTATTTCTCGATACAAAAATATCAATTTACATTTTCCAATTCGTTAATTTTAGTTCAAATTTAGTTCAGATATATATAATAATATTAGTTCAGATTATTTACTGTTTCTCCTTGCACCTTTCACCCATGTGCCAGACACAACGCGCTGGTAGTGAAGTAAAATGTTGCTTCCATTTTATTCCGCATATAATAAAATAGGCAGAGAGATTCACTTCCTCTTCAGATTTCTGCCCGAATTCGATACATTGCGTATTGAGTGGCGGAACCTAACGCCGTGTTTCGATTTTTGTTGTACGAACTCACGATTATTGCTTTTACAGCTGGCGACCATTTGACAGCCTTATCACTGCGTCACGATGGCCCCTGTTTCAGATTCAGATATTCAGATTTACTTTAACCAGATTGATGAACCAAAAAGTTAATAAATACTTGAATAGAACCTTCAGTTATGTATTTGCCTGATAACTACACAAAAATATAAAAACAACTTCAGCATGTTCTTGAATTCTAAAATATATGAAAAGAAAATATATATTTTTTAATGTTATACAATCTAGAAACGTTCTGGTGTATTATCACAATGTTTTATTTTTATATCGATGTGGAAAGCCAATAATCCGTGAGTCGTTGATAATTTGTATTGGATATATTATAACGCTCGTCCGCTACGCATTATTTGTAATCGTGGATCGATAATTTTTTGCTAATGCTATGTGTTTTTTTAATACATTTTAATAATTTCTTATTCTTTTCTTTTTTCTTATTCTGAAACCACGATATATTATTATAATTTAGGGGAAAAAATATGTATTTCGATTTTTAATTATAAAAAGATTTATTAAAAAAAACAAAGTAGTAACCTATTAAATGAATTAATTATTTTTGTTAATTTAAATGATTTTGTTTAAAGTCAAAGTAATAATTTTATAAAATATTCAGATCAAACCAGTGAGATACTAAGATCAAGGCCCACGTGAGTTCATCTTAACACTGATTTGTTTGTCAAAGCCTGCCTTGAATATATTACAAGTTTTTGCATTACGTCGTATTTACATAAACAAATTTGTTATTCAAACTTATATTTACGTATAGAGCCCGTCTCAGCAGGCAGAGCGTCTGATTGTTGACACGACGTTTGTAGGTTTGATTTCCATTCGTATTCCCATTCGTCACTCCTTTGGTTGGTTGGTTGGTTTCTCTTATCTCTATTTTATAAATTAAAAAATACGTATTAAAAAATTATATTATAGAGGCCAGTCGCGGCGCAGCGGCACAAACTGTGACTGTAAACGCAACTGGTTGTGAGTTCGATCCCCACTCGAGGAAATTAAATATTTATTTAAATTTATTTTATATTTCTATTTATTCGCTCTGGTGTCGAGGCTAAGCGCGTCAAAATTCGTCTGTAAGTGGGGAACAGAGTGTCTTAGCACTAGGTTCCCTATATATTATACCTAGCTGTGTACGGGATTGTATTAAAACCTCTTTCATAGACACAACTTTATGATATCAAAACCTATAAAAGTTTTATTTAACAACAAAGCTCATGTAGTTAAAACCATAAATAATTTAAGCTGAAGCCTTTATTAAGTCTTTAAGTTTTAGTTTTATCTTTTATATAAGATTACAGACATAATATCCGGCGGATGTTGTTTTTCAAAGGATATAGCTCGTTAGTAATTATTGCGTTTTCTATGTATTTATTTTATGTTCTTCATATATATATACATACATATTAAAAAATATAGGGCAAGTGTTTAACTATAGACTAATATATATAAAAATAATAGTCTTCACTTTTACCATTTTTAGAGTAAGTTAAAAAAAAATTTTTTTAGCCTCCTGCTTTTATCCGACATAACAGGATAGTCTGAGGGAACCTACCACTCTGTTAATCACGCACCGCCGAATTATCGAGACATTGCGTCTTCCACCGTCCCCCACCACGTTCTACCTCTCAGGTACGGCCTTGCTTTCTCAAACTTAAATGGTATTAGGAAAAGCAACCTTATACGGCTTTATACACAAAAAAATGCAAATTAAAAAGATACAATATGAGAGGTACTATTTTTAACATGCATTGATTTGGTTAAGCCACATTCATTTCGTTGGGAAACAGATGAGTGTGCATATAATCTTTAAGTTTCAGAGGTTCTTTAAAACTGAAAAAAAACGAATATCCTTAGCAATCTTTATTTGTAGTCAAGAGCCCATAAATATTGTATTCTCATTTTCTTATTTTAATTGTGAATACTCCACAGAATCCTCTAAAAATATTGAATAAAATAAACATATGAAAGATTTCATAAGTGAAAAAAACGTCATAAGGTCCTGACCTATTGTCAAAGGTTCAAAATTTGTAAAAACTAAGTCCTGTCATTGACGCGTGCTATAGCGCAATGGGACAGCTGGCACGAAACGCGATGTTTGTGATTTCGATTCCCATTCGTGGACATATTGTATTTATTTTCCCGCTGTGGCAGCTTCAAACAAAGAAGGGCATTGACTACTTATATCTTGAATTCGACCCGCAAGTGAAAGAAAAAGGAGTGTCTTAAAACTAGGGTCGAAAAGCTGAAAAAATATCTACGAGATTTATTGCTCGGCGAAAGAAAAGATCAAATAACATTTAAGTCAAAGACCTCAGTAATAAAAAATAATTAAGCCGTTATTTGCCTATCTACGTACGGGTAGTATTGAGTGTTAACTTACTTACTGATTTTCCATTTGCATTAACTAATTTCAACGGTAAATAACCTGAGGTTATATAGCTTTGCCAAGTACAGTTATTTAGGTTTTTCCATATTGTACAAATTGGGTCTTTTATAGACACTCGGTGACATAGTGATTTTGCACTATCTAGTGAGTAGTGGCACATCTCTTCGTCAATATCTAAAATATTAGCAGTTATTTATATATATCGTTTGTTTAAATAAACTAATATATTTTTTTAATTCCAATATAAAATGCCTTAACTTTTACCACTGTAAATTATGATTTAGGTTCCCTTTGAGTTTGACGAACAAAAAATTTTACTAAAATATAATAAGCTCTATGCTTAGTATTTATAAAACTAGCTCAAAATAAAAGACGATGACGCGTTTAAGGTTAAATATATACAAATATATACACGTGCTGTACATACAGGTGCAATACGACTCATCTTCAAGTACATAATAAAATATTTTTAATACAATATGTATACTCTTTTTCACTGAGGCACATTGGCACAAGGGTGTGACTGTAACGCGACGGCGGAGTGCCTTCTCACTCGAAGAAAAGTCTGGTCAAAAGTCCAGCGTTGAGTTCCACCAATCAACATGCAGTGCCTCAAAAATTCCGCGGAAAGTGGGGAACGGAGTGTCTTAATACTAGGTTCCCTTGCGTACTCTACTGTGTGAGGAATATAACGTGGAGCTCATATACTCTTTTTCAAAATGTCTAACAAAAAAAGTCTAGAAGTTTCGCTGTGTTGTCTGTCAATCATTTCGCCTGATTATTTGTAGATAAATTTTGGTATTCGATAAAATATCTTATCGAATACTAAAATATACACGATTAATCGGTTAAAAGTAATCCTCTTTAGTGTGTAAAAGTTGCCAATATCAAATGTCTTATTCTATATTAGCGACCCGCTTGCGACTTCGCCCGCTTAAACTATACAATTATTAAATTACTAATCTCCATTACACTCGTTTTCTAATAATAATATATATTAAAAATAAAATTTAAGACAATTCAATAATAGTTATTTATAGGAATTTTATCGAAAAAAAAATAATATTTAATATGTTATAAATTTATTTATAAACCAATTGAAACAAACACTAAATGTTAAGGTGAGCTTGCCAAAATACATTAGTGACAACTGCAATATAATCGGTTAAGCCGTTTCTGCGATTAGCTTGAAAACGCACGAAGAAACGGACAAAAGCTTTAAAAAACTATTGATTTTCTATTACGTTATCAAATTAAAAATTTAATTTGTTTCACGCACACAGCAGCGTATCCTGCACACAGCAATGTAGGTAGGTTAAGGGAAACTAGTGTAAAGACATTCCGTTCCCCACTTTTCGCCGAATTCTGGAGGCATTGTGTTGGCGGAACTCAACGCCGCGCTTTGCGTCGACACCAGAGCGAAGAAATGAAAATATAAAAAAATCACCTACACAATTTTTTGATAGAATAGAAAAATACAAATGCAGAAACTACTTCTGCAGCAAGAGTGGGAAAACCGGTTGAGATGAGTTGAAAAATTTTTATACAATCGTATATACAATAATAATCAATTTCATTTTTTACTTCCTACGAAACAGATTTTGTGTGTTTTTACATGTGCGGTGGATTGGATGAGGTTTTTTTTAATTTTCAATTTTTTAGCCTTGTTCATCTCCTTAAGAGCTAGAAGCACATTTCCAAAACGAGGTAGTGATTTTTTGGGTCAGAGGTTTGTAAAAATTGTAATTTTGTTTGCTCGTTTAATTCCATAATCAGTCAGGGTACTTTTTATAGACTCGCATACTTTTATTCTCGCGTAGATCATATTCGGCTAACAAAATTAGTTAATTTAGCAGTTAGTGACCACTGGTTACTATTTACTACGGTTCGGACTTTGACCTGTACAATAACAAAAATATTTTTAAATTTTATACCGTGTAGCGGTGCACTCAGAGAGAATGGTGGTATCAAGACACTTCGGTCTACACTTTTTTTCTAGAGTAGGGAATTAGTAATAATTCATTGCTCCCAATGGCAATTAAACTCCTAACAAGTTTTTTATTTCAATTTATTTAAAATAAATTCTTTATACCATCTATTATTATGTATAATATCTTTAAATAATCTATTTATGTTATCTCATTCCCGTAATAGTACAAAAGGCAGAGAGAACCTAGGATTGAAGCACTTCTTTCTTAATTGTAGTAATCTCTCTCTCTGTTGTAATTTTTAACACATTGCGTGTTGAGTGGCGGAACAAAACGCCACCCTAAGTCTTGTTACCAGAGCGAGGAAGTCAAAACAATTGATTTTTACCAGTAGGAATCGAACCCACAAGCGCTGTGTTTACAGCCAGACAGTTCCGCTGCGCCATGAAGGTCTAATTTTGAAATGTGCATTTTATATTTTTAATTATAAAGTTGTAGGCAACAAAGCGATATAAACGGCTCTTTTACGGGTGTCTTGAAGGTTTTATTCTTTAATGGGTTTCTTTATGTTCATGAGAAACTGACTTTACAAGTATTTAATTATTTAAGACTTGTCCGCAGGCTATTTTATGTATCGGACATATATTTGAATGTAGATAAAAAAATCTATAGAATACAACGAACAATACGTAAAAAAAGAATGTTGAAAAATACGTAAACTGCCACAGACTCCATAAGTAATGGATTTTAAATAGTGATAAATAGTTAGCTATAAGCTAACCTACTTAAATGAGAATCAGCAACTTCATTTATTATTTTACATTTTATATGTTTATGCTTTAAATCAGTTTTTATTTTCATCATTTCATCGTGCCATCGTATATCATACGATATATTGATTTCGTACAATTATGTAAATATATAATAATAAAAAATATTATAAAATATGTTTTATATTTTAACAATTAACAATATAAGCAGCGATGCCTTCAGAATCTGTAATAAAATATGATTAATTCAAAACAAATAGCATACGATATTGTTTAATAATACCACAGATTATATCAATTATGTCATTAAAATAAACATACATAAGTACATTCAATCGTTCGTTATTCGTTGTGCGTGAATAGACACGATTGTTACAAATCTATTGGCGCATAGTGACATGTAGGTACCATGTAACCATGCAATTTAGTATTGTTTCATCATGCGATTTTGTTTCATCTGATATTGAAGAATCGCTGCGCAAAGGCACAAAGTGTGATTGCTTGTAGGTTTGGTCCTCACTCGAAAATATGAAATATTTATTTTTTTCAAGGCAAAGCGCGGCGTTGATTTCCGCCACTCAACATGCAATGCCTCCAGAATTCGGCGGAAAGTGGGGAACGGATTGTCGTAACCTTAGGTTCCCTCTGCCAACTTTGCTGTGTCCCGCATACACCGTGAAGCTGATTGGATTTTGATTTATATTGAAGAATAAGATTTGTTTTATAATTTTTATTACTAGTTACTAGTAACCTACTATTATTATTATCTATTCGTATATTATTATATCGTAATAATTATTTTATTATATTAACGTATATTGAAAATAGTACAAAAAAGTGATAAAATAATTAAACTTCTTATGTATAAGTATTTTATAACATTTTAGTATTATTAATTAAATAAAGAAACTAGTATTTACGTAATAACGACGATACACTCGTAAGCTGCCGTCCGCCACTCCCTTGATAGCTTCTTACTTAACGAATAAATGATTTATCTTCTCTACGTATATAAAAACCAATAATTCTACATTTGTTATTACTAAAGGCCTTATTATTATTACTAAAACCTTAATATATTTTGCTACAATTATTAAATTTAAATAAAAATGCCACAAGACCGTCCAGTACACGAGTGACCCCTCGAACTGTGCCTACATTTAGCATTACTTAGAATCCTGTAAAACATTGCAATTTATGCCCTAAAATTATTTAATTTTAGGGTTCATATTGAGTGAACTGCTTAGATAATATCAGAGTAGTTTTCACGGTCGTCGAGGACGCAACGTCACCTACATCTGCCAGGTCAGTGGCCTCTGAAATTGGTTCACTACCAAAAGTAACTCACAATGCTTTAAAAGTATTTTTAATTGGATTTAGCTTGCAGAGTAACAGTTTGAAGCTATTCTGTAATTTAAATATGCTAATACGTTAGTGAGTTGTATTTTAATTCAAGTGTATGTAAATTGTTATAAGAATAGATAATAACAAAGGTTTTGTTGTTTTTTAATAAGTGTATGTTTATATTGTATATGTTTATATTAATAATTTGAAATCAGGTTATTTTTGGCCTAGATAATATTATAATTTTTCTACGGAAAAAAGATATCACAAATTAAAAAGAATCCATTTGCACAATTTTTTCAGTTAAAATTAAAATTAATCAAACTGTAAATGGAAAAAATACGTTAGACTGTAATCGGTGAAATATATAACGTATGCTTATTTTACCTTATACTTATTTTTAATTGTTGTTAAAAAGTTATTATTATTTTGTTATCACATTTATTTCCGTTTTATGTTTATTTTATAGTTAGCAGAACACGTGAGGCGTTTCAAAAATAGGCACGAGGAACATATACTTAACCTAATTTCGTAGAGTAATTTAGTTTCAAGTTTACTAGATCTATAATTTATTGTAAACTATTTTCAAACCATTAGGCAGTTCGCGTTGCGATGCGGTGCTCAATAAAAAAAATAAAGGTTCATATGCACGCCGTCTGTTTGCGCGGGAAAGTTTGTTTAATTTTTTTTTGACGATGACGGCCTGATTTTGCGATGACAAGCGCAAAATATTCTTTTGCGATAAGTCATTCCGTTCTTCATTAATTATAGTGACATTGGTCTGAAATGGACGGAGAGAATTTTGTTTTGTATGATAAATATTACCTAATTAGGTTCAAAACACTACGGAACCGATGCAGTAAGACTTGCAGAGATGC
>DWAO01003036.1:0-14846 GCA_018230605.1 Heliconius congener | reverse complement strand
TGCCTACCCTGCTGTGTGCGGGATACAGCGTGAAGCTGATTTATTTTTTTATTTTAAGTTTTAATATTATATACGTATTATTGCACAAAAAGTAAAAGTTTGAGATTTTATTTTTTATTTTTAAAGCAAATAAAAAAATTGAGCCTTAAACGATATAGATACGATACAATTGGGAGTACTTTTTTTCATTTTAATTAATTACAATCTTATACGGTCTAAGTAATACGTGAACAATATTGTAAATTAATGTTCTTAACAATAAAGACTTATTACATAAAAAAAAATTACTTGGAGTTCAGTCGGAGTGCCTCAACACTACGTTCCATCCACGTTCCCTTAACCTAAAAAGAAAATTCTCAAAAGCCATTAAACAAATAAAACGAACCACAAATCTATGATAGGTAGACAGTGGCCAAGTCATCAGTTAGCGTTGGACGTCGCGTGCAGCGCAAATTGCATCGCGCCCCGCCCAATGGATGCAATTAAACCGCCCTATATTGACATGTACGTGTAAGTACTAAGAGCTTTTCATTATCTTATTGTGTGTTAAGTTCACTTTTGTTATGTCATTTTCTTTTTGTTTTGTTTTTGAGTTTCTTAGTGTTTATTTTCTTTTCTGTATTATCTTTTTTATCTATTATATTATAGATTTCACAGATTCCAATTATTTTTATTCTACTATTTTTACTTTTGAAAAAGAAAGGTGGCGGTGAGTTATGTCATAAATAACGCCACGTCCTGTATTCAGGAATTGGAAACGGAGGGTCGTAAAATTAGTTTATCTGAGTCTTCTCTGCTACATGTGGGATAATGCGTGAAGTTGAAAACTTAACGCCTCGCATAGCCTCGACACCAGAGCGAACAGATGGAAATATAAATTTAAGTGAATATTTCATCTCCTCGAGTGGGGATCGAACCCACAACCAGTCGGTTTTACATTCAACCTTTAAGACATTGCGAAGCAAAAGCACTCCTTTCCTTAATTAGATTTTTATTCTAATAATTACAAAAAAAAAATCCAGAAACTTCAAGATCTTAATTACCAACTTTTTTAAGTCTTTTCGCTGCAAAAGTAATTTAAAAGGTCACAGAGCATAATAAGTCAAAGCTCGCGTGCAGTACTAACAGCGCCCCGCCCAGACCCCGGTGTGGTGCAGTCATTACCCCCACCACGTATTGACATTTAACTTCGTTTAATGGTATTAACCACTATTTAGATTTCCATTTCGCGTTAATTTATCAACACTGCGTCTAGCGTTGTCTGCTTGACATGCTTAGAAAGTTTTTTTTATTAGTGGCTATAATTTTTTTTGATATTTCTATGTACGCATTGGTTTTAATTTTTATGATCAATTTTATAAACGTAATTTATTTCACTTATATATAGCAGGAACCTGATGGTAAATTTAAAATACTCCTTACTGGACAGTCCGCCATATTTTTTTGGCGAGGACTTCGCGTGTTGCGTGCCGGAACTCAACACTGCGCTTTGTAATAAGCTATTTATTAAAAATATTTATATATTCGGGCTTCAAAATGAAGTTTTACATTCAGCCATCAAATACAAGATGACTGAATTATTCAAAGATACTTAATAAAGAGAATTTTCGAGGCATTACGTTGTAACTAGCGGAACTCAAAAAAAAAAAATATTTCCTCGAGTGGAAATCGAACCGACGACTATTTCATAAAACAACACTTTGAAATAGAATATCTTGTATACGAATATTGTACTGGCCATATTATTCTTCCACCAGCAACAATACTTTTATTACTTAAACAAAACATCTGGTGCTACAAAAGGCAAAAGAAATTGTGTCAATTCATAAAATATAAGAAGCCAGTTCGTGTTGGGTGGCGCAATACAAGTCAAGTTTTTTGTTCCTAGCTTTGTCCTTAGCTGTAGGCTTGCATTTTACATTAATAGCACACTAGTGTTTTGCTCGCGGCTTGGCCTGCCTACGAAATCTCCTCTTGAATCACTCTGTCTATTAGTGAAAACCGCATTAAAATCGTTTACGTAGTTTGTAAGTTCTAAGCGTTCATTCATTGGAAAAGACTTTGTTTTATATTATGTAGCGATATAAGGTGAAATTTTTACTTTTTTATTTAAGTTCGAAACGAAATATAGTAGGTTTAGTTTAAAATAATTTATGAATACTCTATATGGGCTATTCATAATAAGAAATAAAAAATAATTAAAAGAAAAGTGTGTAAAAAAATACACAAGTTTATTTATATAGCTAGAGGTACCTACTCAGATTTATTCTAATTAATTTTATTTATTTTTAAGCATCACGTATCTCACACACAACAGGGTAGGCAGAGAGACACTGACAACCTAGAGTTAAGACACTGTTCCCATAAAGACACTTTCGTTCCCCGATTTCCGCCGAATTCTGGAGACATTGCGTGTTGCGACATATTTTATTATTACTTAAATTATTATAATAATAAAATTTTAATATTTAAGAAAAATAATAGTGCTAGAAGTTATAATTATCATATTATTTTGACAACTATCTACATATCTATGTTGGGATGCCACCCAACATGAAGAAGTAACTCTAAATCAACGAAGGTTAAAAACAAATAAAATTTATAAACTAAAAAAGAAGTAACTGTCACATTTTTTCTTAAAAATACTAAATTGTTATTGTTTTCACGTGTAGATTGATCTTTTATAAAACTATCGAGACGACACTATAAGGTGATTTAATGTTGTTTACGGTGTCTTCGAGTGAATTAAATCAGAATTTTAAATACATTTCTGTGTTCTATCTTAGTGTAGAAGAAAGTAAAATGGTTAGGGTTGCCGTAATATTAAAATAAATTCAATTAATTCACATTTTGGGTTTTGGAGTATCTGTAGTGATTTCTTCTTTTTTATCCCCATGAAATAATTTCATTGTTAGATCGTTTCAATCTCAGCATTATATTCTTAAATTCTAATTAAAAAATATAAAAAATAAAACTGCAAGGCGAGCGAAGGTGTCGCCAAATTAATTTAGTTATTATTTGATGAAAATGAGTGTGAAAAAAATCGTATTTCAAAGAACTTATTTGCCGTATCTGTTCTGTTGACTCTATTCATATTTTAAATATGTAAGTAATAAAAGTCACTCGATATACATATTTAAAAAATAATGATTTAAAACCAATTTACCACATTCTCCTTTTCTAGAGCATTATTGATTTAATAATTTTCATTAAATTTTTTAAAACACACAACCCTAACATTCGAAATTTAAATAAGAGCGGGACGCTCTAGTAAGTACGTTATCTGTGCTCAAAACAAACAGACTACAAAACATAAGGCGGTTGACATTCCAACCTCCTTTGAATATTCTTCGAGATAACACATCTCGGTTGTAATCGAGCGAACCGATCGAACAGCTACTGACCACATTACAATACTACTACAAGAGACTATTTTATTCTATTTTAAACTTTATACCATTAAAATAGAGACGTAACCCGCCATCCCAATTGCAGAGTATAACAATACACAGCATTCCTGGTTGTCGATTCGGGATGACTCAATTTGAACGAATTTATCTTTCATAACTCGAAGATATGTTTGACTGATTATTAATACTGGCCTACTAGGTTGTTTTTTATATTATTGTTACAAAAAATATGCATCTTTTGAGAATTTATATAGTGACTCGTGTTAAGGGTTCTGTACCTCAAAAGGTAAAAATAAACACTTTATATATGATCAATTATTTTGTCTCAAATCAAGATGAAATTAATATCAAATATTTAAGGTTATAGTCCCTCGAAGAATAGCAAAAACTAAGCTTCTACGTCAACGTAATCAAAATATACGAGCATTTACGCATCGATTTTGCTGCAGTTTCTAATTTGTATAAAATCCGCGTATCGAGGTCGCGTAGGGTACTTCCCGTGCACCTACAGTTATGAAATTTGGCACGAAGTGAGAACTTGCTATAAATAAAGTAAAAAAATTTAAGAGTGAAACTTATAGATTTTTACCGAAAAAAAAACTACAAACTTATTTTGTAGTTCCTTTCATACAAAGTGTAAATATATTATAAATTTAAATTTGCAAACGTTTATAAATTTTACTGCTCTTCATGACCTACAATCCCGTAATTGGTACGGAAGCCTCGATAGGAGAGTTCTACTCGCTCTTAACGGATGTTTTTTCATAATTTAGCACAATGTTGAACACCAGCTAATAGGATGTTTTACTTGTTTATATGAAATTACCGATACTTAATTAATTATTATTTTATTATATATTTTGCATTTAAATTACTGGACTAGCTAAGGTTCGTTTAAGCACTTTACATTCCATGTAAGAAGATTTACCATAGACAGGTAAAATATTTATTACACTAATGGCACCGAACGCCAACAAATGCAAATTTAGTTGATGTTCGGCTACGATTTTTTAACGTAGTCTATAGAAAGAAGAGAAAAGAAGATACCTAAACATTACAATTAACAAAAAAATGAGAAATAGCTAATATGTGATGATAATAACAAAGGCTGTTATATAATTAAAACGTTCAATTTAGACTTGAATATACATACTTTTACAATAGAAATTTTTGCTAGTAAAATAATCTCTAAAATAATAATAGTAGGCTTGAAGGAGATAGGCAAAGCTTTTAAAATATTATAATTTAGGTTTTTCATAATACCATTTAAATGACTAATAAGCGATATACAGAAACGTTAATGTATTGTTACTGAATATGCAGATGAAGTGTGCTTATATAATAAATTCTAATGTCTGCTTCTCTGCCTGCCTTACTATAATATATGCGCGCAGCCCCAAAATATAATACATTATCTTTTACGAGAATTATTATTTTATTATTATTTAAAATTGTAATATTATGGCACTCTTTTATTAATCTTTTCGTTATTTATGCATTTCGATCGTAGTTTGCGTTATAAGGAGCATCGAGTTGTACATATTATGAATCACTACGTTCTTCTAGAACTAAGACCAACCGTTCTTCTAGAGAGAATTAACTTTATATAAGCAAACTGTGGATATCTCATACTTTTCCCCGGAGTAGCTAACATTATAATGTGAAATCTACACTAAACATTAAAAATTATAAAACTAAATGTCCATCAAAGAGAAACATATTGGCCTCAGCTCGGCCATCATTAATATTGGTCGTTGACACCCTAATTTCAAACTTAAATCTCTAACGTCAAACAGTCCGCCCATAGACAAGCATTTATCAAACTGTCAAACGCGCGTAGACCTGTCATTGAACTATCCATAACGCTTCCAGTGACCAGTAGCTCAATTTTAAATTCACGGCCATCACTTTTTATAATAAAATAAAATATTTATAGTAAATAAATTATTGTAGTGTTTAACGTGCAAAGTGAAATGTCCCACCAAACCCAGGCACATTAGAGGCTGATTGATATATGGCGACTTTTACCTGATTTTGATTAACTATCTCACGAGTAACGTATTGTCAAAACGTATAATAGAGTTGGTGAGTTCTCGCATTAATCGATGGCTGCATTAACGTAATAGGACGTCCCTCGTTCATCACGCCGATAAGTTGCGGTTAAAAATCGCCCAAATAAAGCGGTTGGCAGACAACAATGGCGGGCCATTCGAATTGAATTCTTGTTACTGTTACGTTTTGTTTCACGTCCATGTTTCGGTCAACAGTGACTAATATAGCTAATTTGTGTAACTTTAACAATTAATGTTTTTAATTATATCTTTTAATCATACATTTCGTTAACTCTGACTGGTATTTTAAATAAAATTCTATTTTATTCGTTTACATTTTATGACTCAGTCGTAAAGTGACAGACATGACAGTTAGTTCACTATATGGTTGTAAAACACTCGTAATATTTTTAACGACAATGATTGTGTTTTTTTACAGGCTTTTATTTTAGTATCTGCTCTAGGTTCATCTATATTACAGCTTTAAATTCAAAATTAGTTTTAATGTCTATTTAATGACTACGACTTTTTTATAAAAAAAGTAACATAGAACAAAATATATTATTTATAGAATAAAATATATAAATAATAGAAATTTAAATATCTAAGTTATCCATCCATATTTATTTTCCATAACATATTTTCAAAATGACAAATGAACGTTAGTTTTAAAGTGTTGCCCATTTCTAAAATAAGCTCTATATTTAAGCACTTAAGAGTATTTTTCGTCCAATTTGTCAAATAATGATGTTTATATTTGGAATGAAATGCGAACGCGCAGCTTGCTCGCACCTGTTATCCTTGCTACGATTATTCTTTACAATTGTTTTCTATATAATATACACTATATTCCAATAATATACAGCAAGAAAATAAAATAACAAAATACAATCTATGATATATATTTTTTAAATACTTTCGTAATACTCCCACTTATAAAAAACATAACAAGCATTATTAAGATTTTATTAATAACCACATTTACAAACGAATGTTATCCTTAATTAAATGCAAAAAATAATTGTTAATTTAAAATTCTGAGGCGGTCGGCCATGTTGCGTAAAGGGCGAGCAGTGCACAGCAATTTGTCAGTCGAGGGCGTTCCGAACACCGTAATTGGTGGTCAAAGGCCGATAAAAAAGGGCTTTGTTTGTTCGATGCTTAGTACGAGTACGCCCCTGTCGTTTGTTTACCTGTTCCTAGTAATAACCGCTGAGTGAGTACACTCCTTACACCTACACGTACAGACAGATTAGGGATATTGTTTTTAAAATAGCAAAAAGTTTATAAAAATCAACATTATAATGCCAAAGCGGAATTTTAAATTGTTTTCAACTTCATTATACTGCTATTAAATGAGGCATTATCTTATGAGGCCAGTCGTGATGCAGGGAGACAAGCGTGCGAAGCGATCGGTTGTGGGTTCGCTTCCCGCTCGGAAAAGCGAGAAAATTAAAATATTATCAGCCCACACAGCCCATAGCCCACATCCCGCCCACAGCAGGGTAGGCAAAGGGAACCTAGTGTTAAGACACACCGTCGCCTACTTTCGCCACTTAACACGCAATGCCTTTAGGATTGGGAAAATGGTGTGTTAATGGGGACGAAATATCTTAATTTGGGAACTTTCCAGATTATCTACCTTCCCCGCTATATGCTACCGCACATATACCGCCCTGTATCGTAAAACTAAAAATAATATTTAATGACGCTCATAGTAAACAAAGTAATGATCGATGAATACACATAAATACCATAAAAGCAGATGTTTTTGCCAATCATACTTACATTTAACTCTTTATACATCGCCACCTGTAATTACAACATATTGCAAATACAGACATCTGCGATTTTATTATAAGCCCATACATTATTTGAATTAATGACCTCACCGCTTAATGATTATTCGATTTTCGTATCGATATCGATTAAACATTTAAAACGCAGTAAAACTGACAAGATCGTTCGGATTTGTTACTTGCGACATGTTTTAAATATACATTTACATTTATTTTTGGTAACGATAAGTAAGGAAATAATTTCTTACCGTTGCATTCATTAGAATCGAAAATCTTATGAATATCTATACATTTTATCAGATTATGTAATGTGATAAAAATAGCGTGAATTTTGTATATTTTTTACATATTTTTTTATCTTTATTCTTAATAATATATTACCTACAGTTTTATCTCTGATATTATGTGTGTAGATAAAATGTATAAAGTCAGGGAAGTAAATCGTATTTTTTAGCGGCACAGCTTAGGCAGAGCGAACCTAGTGCTAAGACACTCCATTCCCCATTTTTCTCCGAATTCTAGAGGTATTGCGTGCTGTGTGGTGGAACTCAACACTGCGCTTTGCCTACACACCAGAGCGAAGAAATTAAAATAATAAATATTTCATTTCCTCGAACCCACAACCTAACTCGTTACCACTCACACAATTGTGCCTATTCTTAGGTACTCTTTTTTTCTCAATTATAGGTATATAACATACAATTCTATCTTGGATATTATCTGTATTGATAAAATGCATAAACTCAGGTAAGCATATAGTTAGTTAAACTAAGCTAAACTTTTAAGCACAGGAAAAAATGCCTTTTTTTTTAAATTAGGCATGCACCGGCTATCTACCGACGACATCTAAGCCGCGCCGTGCAGTAGTAAATTACGGCAAACTGGAGCGTTCCAGCATTGTATGCAGATGCCGCCCGACGCATCTCCTCGTTGTTGATTTGCATCAACTTTCGGCCCGGAAATTTCCAACTTTCTTAATTATATCGCGCTGTGTTGGTTATATACATAATGTTAATATATAATATAGTTGTTTTTCAAATGTAATTTTAAAAATGGTTTAATGATTGAAAGTTAGTTATATCAGATTGGTTAAAACAGCTGAAAAATTATTCATATTAATATAATATTGTTGTTGTACTGTAAATAATGATTGGCTGACCTTTACTGTAAGAGATGTATATCACAAACGTTGTTTTATCGAGGACAGGTGGCGGACTAACATCGCCGTGTTCAGTATCATATTCAATAATAGAAACAATAGCCGATCGGAAGCGGCCATTGTTCAAACTACAATGGCGCGTCTCATTACTCAACTGCTCGTTAACGTCCCGACCGCCGCAAAACACTAACTTTATCAGTCCCTCACGTCAAATATCTTCCCATCTCGAAACCATATCTCCTGCGGACACAATCGAGTTAAAATAAAACCAAAGCGTCGGACATGACTCCGGCCGTTCCCCAGAAGCCAGATGCGTATCGGCGAGCCGAAAAGCAAAGCGAATGATATGATGTTTCGGCGTTCCTTTTGCGGAATGCCCGCGAAATGTCAACCGTGGCATAGACAACGGGCGGCGGGCAACGGCGAATTTGAATACAGCCCAATTTGAATATAAAGCTCGGCATTCGCGTGTCGCCGCCATACATCAATTCGAATAGCTTTAAGTCATTCGAGCGCTTTTTGGACACAAATAAGCGTCTCATGTTCGACGGACGCATAATGCGGACTCACAACAGTCGGGACGCGATAGCGCTGGCCTATTTATGGCAACGCTGATTAAAACCCGTTTATTTCAGCGATCATTTCGCAATGGGGTGCTAATGTTTTAACTGCACCGACTCCTCAGCCTTAGCCTCGTGCCGACGCGTATGTAAATTACGACGTGAGGTGGCGCATTAAGATAATCATTTAAAATATTTATAGAGTGTAAACGTCGATATTAAGCCGGTGAGACACCCACGACAGAGAGTCCGTATCGTCCAATGCCATATTTCATTTGGCCACAATTACAACCATTAAACGGAGCGCAACTCTTTGATATTTCTACCTTTATTTATTGTAGCAAACTTATTAGGATACTATGGCATTAATGATGACAGATGAGATACCGTATCTCGGCTTAATGCGTTTTGTGTCGGGACTCGACCGATCAGTTTGGTTGCTATGGGAAAGGAAGGATTTACGTAAATTATGTACTTACCTTACTTGTGTTACATAAAAAAAGATGTTATAATTAAACTGTAGGTGTTCTGTAGTAAGTCTTAATATTTTTATTAATTAATTAATATATTTTTGATAATTAAATATTTATTTTTCAATTAAATATTAAAATTTAAAATAATAAAATAAATTTTATTAATATAATAAAATAAATTGAGGCCAGTCGTGGCGCAGTGGTACAAAGTGTGACTGTAAAACCGACTGGTTGTGAATTTGATCCCCACTCGAGGAGATGAAATATTTACTTAAATTTATATTTCATTTTCTCTGGTTTCGAGGAAAAGCGCGGCGTTGAGTTCTGCCACTTAACACGCAAGGCCCTCTGTCTACCCTGCTGTGTGCGGGGTACAGCGTGAAGCTGATTTATTTGATTTAATTTATTTATATTCGAATAAAATTTAATAAGCTTAAAGATGATACCGGTATTGTCTTGCGGTGCAGATTGTTTTATCTTTGATGAATAATATTCTCCATAGTAGTTGATAGCAGTGTAGAAGCCTAGTGTATACGTATGGCAGCCACATGCATGTTTATGACTTTGACGCAAAATCTTGGTCTCTAGCTAGAGGGCTTACCTAGATTGACTATACTATATACTAGAACCTGGTAAACCAATCGCTGGTTTTTTGCTTTTTTTAATGTCAGTGTGGACTATTGTCCACATTGACATTTACAGATACTATTGTATTACACAGACACACATTTGTACATTTACAGATATTATTGTATTTACAGATACTATTGTATACTGACTCCAGATAGGTTAGATCAAAAGGTTGCGTGTCCAAATCACGTCGCGGTCACCTATATGGGCAGTACCACCGTCAGGGTGCCTATATTACAAGGATGGGAATGAGAAACAGCTCAAAACAGCAAAAAGCACTCCAATCCAAATAATTGTTAATTGTATCCGGAAAAATCAAGAAGACAAAAAAAAATGTTTTTACTTCCTAACATTGACTGAGAAAATTAAGCAGACGAAGCGTAGCTGAGTTTTATTAAAGAATTAAGACTTCTCTAATTCAATACCATGAAAAGGGTTCGACAAAGCGTTTTTTATGTGAAAAAATCTCTGTCGTCCTTTAAAGGAAACGTAATACTGTATAATATTGCGCTTATCCATTCCATAGGTTTGGGTTTTAATATCATTAAGATACAATGCCGGCCGGGGACTGAAATGATCCGTGACGAAAACTCAGCGGCGGTATCAATTTAAAATATTTACCCTCGTTAAATCCTTTAAGAGACAGACAAGCGTGACGCGTTGGCTTAAACAAATACAGCAAAGTAATTAGTACTTTTGCTGTTTTGTACTGAAGTTGCTGTCTACAGTACTTAAATATGTACATGATAATGCCTGTACCGTTATGTTCGTTTGCTAATTTAATTTCAAATCACAGTTTGTTTTCAAATTTTATTTTCAAACTGAATTACGAATATGTTTGAAACATTTCATGAAAGAAGTCCCATTAAGCAATTAGTGCGAGCGCGGTCTGTTCTACGTTAAATCAAAGGTTTCCATTACGTCACAAAGAAAATGTGTCTAAAAATGCAAAGGAGAATAATCCGGTAAAAGCATTATGTTGCTGTATTCAATTATTTATATAGAAAGTCTTGTGTTATTATTTATATTTTATAATTAAAATGTGCACATATAAATATATGGTAAGCCAACATTATGAAAAGCGCAGACAGTTCAACTAATTCACAAAAAAAATCTTATCAATGTTTACTATTGACATGAACTGTCACTTTGTCTTCTTTTTACTTTTTTTAGAATACTTTAACATTATTTAATATGTTTTATAAATAAATATTAAGATTTTATTAGAAATTGTTGTATAATTTGAGTTCTAGATTCTTGCGATACTTTATAAAACACATACATACCTAAATTGAACGATATATATTGAAATATCACGTATTCTACAGCGAACAATTGTCACGTAAATTTTATATCTCCAAAGGTTAATATAGTAATCCCTTTCATAAGAGCTATAAACGCGGTGTAGTGATACCCGTCATTGCTATTACCGGTGCCATTGTAGAGGGAGCATTGTGTGAGAGGATTGCTTTCTCAAGAAAGCGCAGGAATTGATTTTAAATTTTCTTCCAAGAACCTCTGAGAACTACGCAACAATAGCCCAATGGCTGGATCGAACGATGGAACATGTGGTATCTGCAATAATTAACTGTTGAGCCTCTTACGTAGAGATCAAATAAGGCTCTAACTAAATTTATTTCTTAGTCTCTCTTTTCATTTTCCAAAGTCAATATAATACGTTTCGTATTGACGTGAAAAGTTTCGTAATATTCAAGAAATAGCGGTGCCTGATTACAAATTCATTAAAATATTTCAAGCTTCTAAAAACACTTTTTTTGTATTTCGTACAAATTAATAATAAATATTTTTTTTGGTGAAAGGGATTCGCTGAAAAATAAATGAAGTTCTTCAAAAGCAAAATATCCTTTGTTCTGTAACGTAATGTAAGATTTGAAAAATTAAACAATAGCCTACAAAAGTTGTTAAATTATATTAAACTACAACTATGTTCTACGGAAAATAAGCCCCAGGTGCATTCACTGTAGCTACGTATGTATATATGTGCATACCACATGCAGAGTAACGAGAGGGAATACTAAAGTTTAGTGTTAAGATAACGTAACGCCATTGTAATACCTCGCCATATCCACATTTTCATATTCATTGACCGTAAAAATATTTTCTATTTTGCGAGATTGAATTTCGCTAACATTGTTTGTAGGCGCGCCCCAGGTAGAGGGACCACGAATTTTATTTTATGGGAACACAACACTTGCTCATCTCTGTTATAGTTTTTGTCGGTATTTACGGGACGCGTCATTGGTCCAACATACTACCTAATAGGTATTGAAGAAATTTGAACTAAGTTAACTTACAGGTACCTTCATATATACCTAACTATATATATAAATTAAAAGCTCTTGGGCACTTTTTTAGATGCTTAATACTTTTCAAAAATAATATCGTTTGTTTACTCTTTCTATTGGTCGTGGTAATGCTGGTGCAATACCCACCTGACGTGTTTTTATTATGTTTCGTTTCCACCCAAGACTCAATACGTCAGATCAATCATCCCATTCTCTGTATACACCACTAGAGCCCCCACGTTGCAGGGACCCGATGAACATATTTTTTATTTAGTTTACTATTCCTTAATATAAAACATCGCCAGATTTAGAGTGTGTTTAATAACTGAACTATTTCAGTACATCACTCATTTGGTGCAAACACCGACGTGATTATTTTAAAATGTTAAAGAAATATTTTTAATGTACAAATGTAATAATAAACTTGTTATAATAGAGTAAATTTGAAATATGATGTTCTCGTTATTTTACTTTTGATTATAACGTTTGCTTTGTACTTTGTTTCTAGTCTGTCGGAGAAACTGGAATCTAATAATCTTAACACATTTCAGCTATTCAGTTATTTACATAATAACTTCAATATAAATAATTATTTAGAAAAAGTATAAAAATTTTACCGTATTTGAATCCGCGCCTTTTGGAAACCGTGCAATATTATCGGCCAAGAGGAGCGGGTTAAAATCCAGCTACGTAAATTTTTTATACGTTTACTTAATAAGTATTTTTCTTACCTAAGTATGGAGTAACAATTTAAAAACGTTAAATATCTTCAAGATACATTTATTTTAAAGCCTTATTCATATATGAGATTTACTATTTAAAAAATATGTATAGATAGATGATTTAATGTTACTAATTTAGAAGATGGTTTGTAAAATTTTATAGATTGTCACTTTATAACATAGGAGCTTTACCCTAAAAATGACACACACAGCTTTTGGGCTACATAGCTATTTTTTGAGTACATCTCTTAATAAAACTAAATTAATTAAAAAAAATTAAATCAGCTTCACGCAGTATCACGCATACAGCACGGTAGGCAGGGGGAAACAAGGCATTGCGTGTTGCGTGGCGGAACTCAACGCCGCGCTTTGCCTCGACACCAAAGCGAAGAAATGAAAATATAAATTTAAATAAATTAATCATTTTAGCAAAATAAACTTAGGCGTGAGATTTCAATATTTGAAATTATCTTGGGTTTGTTTAGACAAAATTCTATGACAAGGGACCGATAGCGCTCTATTGACGATCTAATTTCAGTTTAAAAGGTATATAACGAAAAATATATTTCAAATAACATAAACTTAAAATGACGAAATGAAATTATAGCAACTTACATTTGTATTACAATGACGGCGTCACCCTTACGTCGATCTAGGCTCACAAAGCTAATCAACGCACTTAATTATGCGATAAGGTAATTGAAACTAGATACAGACGGCTAGCAGAAATGAAACCACAATAAGCTATTAGGAAGGTTAGGCAGAGCGATTCGCTCTAATTACGATGTATGCAAATCACTAGTGGATTAGATCAAAGCAACACGAAATAAACAAATCAATCAAGATATTGGATGAGTATAGCGTTCATTTTAATTCAATATATTGAACTTTTTATTATGAAACTATTGTAATATTTGTGCATAGTTTATTTTAAGTGATAATATTAATTCACGTCTTCACGCTGCATCTCGCATCCAGCAAGGTAGACAGGAGGATTCGTATGTTAAGACACAATTTTCCTCACTTTCAGTCAACTTTTTGTAATATTGCGTGTTCAGTGTAGGAACTCAATAACTCTTATTATCGAGAAAAGCCTTTTTTTTCCTCCAAGTGATAATAATTAAAACCTCTGAGTGGGAATCAAACCTACAACCGTCACGTGTAGTCTTAACACGCCGTCTGATGTGCCGTTGCGGTATGAAGGTTTCAGTATTAATAAAACCAAAAAAATTGTTACCTACGTATTCTTATTAACCAAAAGCAGGACATATCGTATGTATTACTTACATTTGCTTATGTTATAATTACTAAGAACTAGCTTAATATTGATGAAAAGTCTGATAAAATAAACGTATACTTTAGTATATTTTTTTATAAAAAATACTTTGATCTTGCCCTGAACGGTATAATATTTACTTTGTAACGTATTATTCTCCACCATATTTCGTATTTTG
The DNA here is from genome assembly GCA_018230605.1 of Heliconius congener. NCBI lineage: Eukaryota > Metazoa > Arthropoda > Insecta > Lepidoptera > Nymphalidae > Heliconius > Heliconius congener. The sequence continues at coordinate 282 of DWAO01003036.1, read as the reverse complement.
TTTACGAATAACATTTTCCATTCGTTTCATATGACTATTGTTTACACGTACGGGCGCGAGTGTGCATTGCGTATCAATCTCAATTAATTAATTATCATTATGGACCAAGATTTAAGTATAAAATTATGATATGAACCGTTATATATTATTGTTATACGACGAAATATAAAAGTAATAAATAAATTTATTTCTATAATTTTATTTAATTTACGAACTCAATTAAAGTTTTATATGTCATTATAATAGTATAGGTAGTATTTATCTATGCGATATGCTACTTTT